>CAUYQG010188000.1:0-43093 GCA_963574415.1 Tarsius wallacei
GTTCTCTAGCTGGGGAGAAGGATTATGACTTCTGCCTGAGAAAGATCAAAATAAAGATAGACTGTTCACCAACCCAATGCAACCAAGCACTCAACACAAATCCCTTCTGTCCTCCAAAGGTCAGAGCCAAACAAGCTACTCTCAGTGGGAATTTAACTGAGTTCTCATTATAAGTTAGTATGCCCTCCCAGTTAAAAATAAGAACATTTTAAAATAACAAGAGGGGGAAATGAAAATGCATAACATGGATTTGATATACCCAATGAGCAGCCATTTTAACACTGCCTAAATCTCATGTCTTTCTAGCAGTTCACTTAACTTGCCCTCTAATCACTAACCAAGGACAGACCCAGTTTCTCAGAGGTACCTATTGATAATTGCTTTACAACCCCCTTCCCAGCTTATTACTAATGAGCTTTTCTATTTCAAGTATTTACCACCACCCATAAGACCGAAGTTAATCTAATCAGCCCTTCATAACCTTTGTGACAGAACTTACCACCAGGGCAGCAATCATGTGACTAACCCATCCTTCTTCCTGCTGTCTATCACCTGATGTCAGTACCTGCGTTTACCTGCCCCTTTGTGATGACATGGACAGACTACCATCCAATCACCTTAACAATTTTTCCCCATCAAAGGAAAGGACGAAAAATAATTCAGCCATGAGTGGTTAGTGGCCATTGCATTAAGCCATGTATACTTTGAGCTGTGGTCATGCCATGTTTTCTTAAGCTTTGGTCCCTACCCTACCTTGCAGAGGTGAGAGGTGAATCTCCAATCTCTCCCTCTCTCTCTCTCTTTCTCTCTCTCTCTCTAATTTAGCTTTTAAATAAACTGTATTTTCTAATCTAAAAAATAATAATAAGTTAGTATGCCCCAGAATTACAGGTTGTCTTGGATAGGAACCCGCCTGTATATGGAAACCATAAAGTTCTATCTATGCACTTGGTGTCAGAATCAATACTGAGCCCAATATACCTTAACATTTATGGAATACATCTGCTGCATGCTGTCTACACAGCAGTGTGACAAATAAAAAGAAACACCAGAACTATGAAGAGGATGGACTGGATCTTATCAGTTAGACTGAAAGATGTGCCTTATATGGGCTCTGAAATGTTCCACAGCATCTAACATTATTTCTTTGACACCTAAAAAAAAAAATGGGATTCAATTCAAACATGACTGATTTGGTATTTTAAAGCAGAGGGGAATATTTGCTAATGTAAATATAAACTATCATTGCTTACATAGATCTTTGATACTAGAATTTGACCTGAAATGTTAACAAGTTGCAGAATGGGTTATATCACTCAGTATTTCATGACTTTGATTCCAGACACTATCCTCAGAAATTTCATTTGAAGAATGAGTTTCATTTTCAAAGAATTTACTGTAAATAATAATAATAACAGCACTGACTTACTTCAAGCCGTTATAATGGTATAAAAAAAAAACTTTAGAGAATCGATTAATTTTCCTGGGAGTCTACTGCTCTTGTTTCAGGTTATCACACACAGAGATAATTAATATTGCTTTTTTTCTTTTAAGTTAATTGACTTTTCATGATGTAACTTTAGTTGCTACTATACAGATTTTCAATTGCAAGGAAAGTCCTCCAGGGGTCATTTCCTCTTAATTATAAACCTGAAATTCCTGTAATTGTCAACCAATGAATGAGTACTTGGGCTATGGCCTCCAGATCCAAACAGTCTGACTTTTCATTGGCACAGTTACTATGTGATGAAAATATAGCATTTATTTATAATCAAATATAAAAATATATATTATATATCTTACATAAATAGATATAACATTTATATTCAATTATGTTATTTTTTAAAAATATAAGTATATTTTACCAGTAAAAATAGCATTAATATATTTTACTAGTAAAAATAGCAGTTACAACATTCTTACAAATTATTTATCAAATCAATAAGAAGAGACATAAAAACCACAATAGATAGTTGAGAAAAGCTTGAATGAATAGGTGATGACAGAAAAAATATGCAGTATCACCAGGATTTAAATATGTAAAATAAAATGAAATCATATTTTATCATATTATAGTTAAACTACCTTAAATAAATAATATATTGCATTTATTATTAAATAACATATTATTAAAATTGATAGCAAATGATAAAATGAAAATGGTATATTTTAAAGACTAGATAGCTTTAAGCAAAGTTTAAAAGAGTACAAATACTTGGGTAAAATTTGAGAGTGACTTCATTAACCTGTAACAATTACAAATCTTAATGCAATTTTCTGTTCCCTACAGATTTAAACAAGGTGTTATTCTTCTCAAGTTTCAAAGTCTAAAGTTCCTCAATTGTTGAAGTTAAAATGTTACTGCTCTCTTTCTCATTTTAATAGTTATCTATGATCTCACCTTACCTTTCTTTAACTTACCTAGTGAAGTAATTCCCCAGAGGGTTAACTGTCTTTTCTTCAGAGCCTGAGCTTTTTATTTTCATATGGAATTTGACCGAAAGAGACCATGGTTAAATACGTCCTATATTTCCCAGTATAAGTTTCATGTGACAGAATGTTTCAAATCAGCAGAAAAATTTCCTCTTCTGACCATGTTTCTTTTTAATACCCATTCTCCCTTTAGAAACCAGAGCTTATTTAAATCCAAATTTCTGCTGTATACTTGATCTCAGTGCATTTTCCCTTGGTAATGGGTATAGCAGGCTTTAAGGCACTTATAACTCTACTTGTTGTTTAAGAATGCATGTCCCAATAAACACATGAAAAAGTGCTCAGCCCCACTAATCATAAGAAAAATGCAAATCAAAACCACATTAATATACCACCTAACCCCAATAAGAACGGCCATCATTAACAAAACAAGCAACAACAGATGCTGGCGAGGATGTGCAGAAAAAGAAACGCTTCTGCACTGCTGGTGGGAATGCAAACTAGTGCAACCTCTTTGGAAGACAGTATGGCGATTTCTGAAAGAACTAGAAATTGACCTTCCATATGGCCCAGCAACCCCCCTACTGGGAATATATCTGGAGGAACTCAAATCATTCTACCATAAAGATCCTTGCACACAAATGTTTGTTGCAGCTCTATTCACAATAGCAAAAAGATGGAATCAACCATGGTGTCCGCTGAAGCTGGACTGGATTAAAAAAATGTGGTACATATACACAATGGAATATTATGTAGCCATAATGAAGAACAAACATATGGACTTCGTAGCAACTTGAATGGATTTAGAGTTGATCATATTCAGTGATCTATCACAGAAACAAAGAACAGAGTACCATATGTTCTCACTCATAAGTGGACCTTGAACAATTATATAATACTATAAGAAAGGAATTGGCAGTAGTGGGAAACTGCCAGGGGCAGGGGGTGGGATTGGCAGTTAAGGGAAAATGCCAGGGGAGGGAGGGGCACACCTTACCAACAAGGGTACATGCATGATGAACATTTGTATACCTAACCCTGAATTGTACCCCACATCTTTAAAATTAAAATATTAAAAAATTTTAAAAAGGCTGGAAAAAAAGGCATGTCCTTTTCATTTAAAACAGATTGTAATATACATTTAAACAAATATATAAAGTTGTTTCTTTCTCTATAGCAACTAAATTGTCCTCATAGTTGCCCAAAAGTACAAATTTAATCTATTATAACATTTTCCTTTAGTGCTTCTAGAGAACAGATAATAATATTCAGAAGTTTTTATCATATTTCTTGATGTTATAATTAATTTAAATTTTTGATAAAACAATGATGTTACATTTTTTTTTTTTTTTTGAGTTAGAGTCTCACTCTGTCGCCCAGACTGGAGTGCAGTGGCCGCTCCCGGCCACCGCAGCCCCAACCTGCTGGGCTCCGGCGATCCTTCCGTCTCAGCCTTCCAAGTAGCTGGAACTACAGGCGCGCACTACCACGCCTGGCTAATTTTTTTTTGATTTATTGTAGAGATGAGGTCTCGCCAAGTTGCCTGGGGGGGTCTCGAACCCGCGGGCTCAGGCAATCCACTCACCTCAGCCTCCCAAAGCACGGGATTACAGGCTGAGCCACTGAGCCCGGCTTACATATTTTAAAACAGTGAAAATATGTGTGATCCCACACTAGCTTACAAGACACAGTCATTGAAACTAAACTATCTTTGTTTTTAGTAGCTTGGTTATTTTATTAAATTTCTATTATTTTAGAGACTACATACGTGTAAAATTAAAGATTCTAAAAATCATAAATAAACATGATTTTTAAAATGTTTTTTGGTTAAGACATTTTAATTTCTATGGTTTCTTTAAATTATCAGGAATAACATTCTAACTTTGTTACAATAGGAAAAAAAATTATCTCTCAGTCTCATCTTCTATTAACTCTCCTCTGCCTACTTTTATATCCTCTTAGGTTCTTTTCTTCACATTTGACATATTCTAAATCATTTTTTAAGACTAACTCAAAGATCCTATATGAAGCCATCATTAACAACCCTACTTGTACTACCTGTGATCTTCTAGGTCTTTGTCCACACTTCTTTCTAAACATTTGGCATCTTTTCTTGTAGTTTATCTCATCTATGTTCATATTTCCTTTGGATTGTGACATCTTTAAGGGCAAGTAAAATGTCATATTTTACCTTTTATTTTCAGGATCTGGCAAGGTAGCTTACAAAATGGATACCACATAAACATTTAATGAAAAAAATTAATCAATATTAAGATTAGGAACATAGGCAGAGCAGTAAGACCAAACAGAGAAGCAACATACTTCATCTGAGACAGGAGGAAAGGAGGTTGTAAATATACAGTATTGCTCCTTCATAAAGAAGTTTTCCCCATTTCAAGGGTGAAGTAAAAAAAAACCTCAAGAAGAAAAAATAGGATTCAATCTTCAAGCATGACTGTATTTTTAAGCACAGGGGAATATCTGGCAGTATAAATATAAACTATCATTGTTTATATAGGTCTTTAATACTAGGATTTGACCCGAAATGTTAACTAGTTGCAGAATGGGTTGTGTTATTTAGTAGCTTTGTTTTAGTGTCTTTGTTTTCAATAACTAGGTTATTTTTAAAAATTCAGTTCAGATAATTATGAATTTGCGTCCAAGGCATTTATAATTTTGGTTTGGTATGAATAGATTTCACAAGATGTTGTCTAAGGAATCAGGATTAAACAAAGAAAAGCATGATTTAGAAAATTAGAGAATAGTTCAATAGAGTCATTAACATCTCATCCATTACCAGACCAAGCTGTCCTTAGGAAGAACACATGCAACTTAATTTATTCTAGGACCAGAGTTGAGAAACAAAAGTCCTATGAAATCTTCAATGTCTGTGTATTAATTAGAGTCCTCCAGAGAAATGGAACAATACTATATATACATATTCTATGTTATAGATATACAAATATTTATAGGATCTAAATATATCCCATTATTACTGGAATTGGTTATGGAGGCTTAGAAGTCCCACAGTCTACCATCTGTTCTGCAAGACGGAAAATCAGGAAAATCAGTGGTGTAATTAAATCTGAGTCCTAAGGCCTGAGAACCAAGAGCGTAAGTTTCCAAAGGCAGGAGAAAATTGATATTCTCTTTTTCTCTGTCTTTTTGTTCTATTTGGTCCTTCAATGAATTAAATGATGTCAACCCACATTGGTGAAGAAGATCTTCTTTACTCAGTCTACCAATTTCAGTGCAAGTTTCTTCCATAAAGACCCTCACAGACATACTCAGAAAAGATGTTTACCCATTATCTTGGCATCCATTAGCCTAGTCAAGTTGACATGAGAAATTAACCACCACAGTCTGCAATATCCAAATAGACAGGTATCTTTTTCTTCTTCAAGGGCACTAAGTAGAGTCTTTCGTTGGCTGAAACGTGTGAGTGAGCTACAAATATTTTGAATAAACTAGTTCTTATTCCTCAAGCTAACCAGAAGCTGTTCTCCAACACAAGCAATTGTGAAACTGTGCATGTTTTCTTATTAGAATAAGCAGAATGTGAGAGTAAAGACATACAAATTTTTGCTCATGTTTCCCTTTTCCAAAACCCTATTGACTTTCCCTCTTCTGTAAACCAGTCTGTCTTCATACATTTGTTAACATCATGAATTAGATTCTAGTTTCTTTCACATGTAATCATATTCTAATATATATTTCTAGGCCCTATTCTTCTAAACTTGACCAATGAAATATCTGTAGATTTAATAACTTCATTCTTTTGTTTATTTTTTGTCTGCCGTCTCTACAATATAAGTTTCTTGATAGCAAGTATCTTTGTTTTATGCAATGATATACCTCAACCACCACTTAGAACAGTATCTGGTACATAGCAAGTATTCAAGAAATATTTATTGAGTGAAAGGATGGATGAATCTGTTAATAGGAAAATATTCCTGTTATCATATGAATCAGTTAGGAACTTGAAGCCCCTTTGAAGGTAACAGAAACATGACAACTGTGGTTTTGTATACAAACTGCTCTTTCTCATGTGGATAATCTCAGTACCATATTTCTTGTGTCTTTCCACCCTATCATTCTTAGCATGGGGTTCCTTTCTCAGGTTGTCATGAAGACTGCTTCATTTGCAGACACTGTTCACTAACTGAGTCTTTGCCTTTTCTGGATTACTTGTCTAATGAGTCCTGGTTACATATCATTGGCTGGAACTAGAACAATGGCTATTCACAGCCACAAAAATGGAAAGTGTCTATATTCTTTAATGAATACGTTGCAGCCCATCAGAGAAGACTAAAGTTAACACATGTAAATGCTTAGAACAATCCCTGACATAGAGTAATTGGGACATGTGCATGTTAGTCATTACTGTCATCTGTCTTTTATTTTCTAAACTCTGAAAATGTTTTGTGAATATCTAGCCAATGAGGAAATAAATATGTAATAACGATTCTATTGAATTCATATAATTAATACATCAAAGCTTTTCATTTATAAGTAAGAGAAGGTTAAAGTAATTAAAAT
Organism: Tarsius wallacei; assembly: GCA_963574415.1. Classification (NCBI taxonomy): domain Eukaryota; kingdom Metazoa; phylum Chordata; class Mammalia; order Primates; family Tarsiidae; genus Tarsius; species Tarsius wallacei. Next base: position 6,973 of record CAUYQG010188000.1, read on the forward strand.
TCATTTTCTTTAAAGAACAAAATTTACAATAAGATCTTGGAGCTTAATTATACAAAATATGTACACATTAAATGCTATTTTGCTCTGCAAAAGGTTAAGTTCACACAGATAAAGTCATACTTATTCTGATTAATGTATGTCTAAATGCCTATTATGTGTCAAGTATTGTTCTAGGCATTATTTATATGCAGTGGACAAAACAATAAATAAGCAAAAATGTCTTTCCAAACAGAGTTTACATTCTAATCATGATAATGACATAGTCTGTAGTATTAAAAAAAAACTATCTATAATCCCAACCCTCCAAATAACTTTCTAAATTGATTTACCTAATACCTGAATATTAGAAAACCTTTAAAATAAACAACTTATTTTAAAATATGTTTCTCTGTGTCATAGATATTAAGGAAGAATATCATACAAATTACATTTTTTCTTCACTTTACTACATAAGCAGGTTGTTTCTTCCCAATTTTTAACAATTGTAATTTATTTTGTATTGCATGTATGCATATGCACACTAATTCTTACATAAGTTGTTTTGTTTAATTATTAGCTTTAATGTGCTACTCTTAATGTAACTCTATTTTATTTCATTCATGCCTTTAAACATTTTAATTGCAAAGAACCTACTGGTCTAGACCTAGAGAGATCATTTATTTGTGAAAATATTATGCAATGTCACAAATATTAAGTAAAACTTATTTAAGTTATTTGCAGATAAATAGGATGAGTTTAACAAGCAGAAAGAAAATTGAAAAAGGTAACCACATTTTAAAAGTTATAGGGCAACCCCTTCGGGTCCACTGTGGGAGATTTTCTGTCCTCTCAATAAATTCTGCTTTCTCAAAAAAATAAAAAATAAATAAAAAGTCATCATTTGGAATTAGCTATTATCTGAAACTGATCTGTAACCATTTAATATATTTTGTTAATAGGAAGCAGACATTTGGGAGTGAAATAAGCAGCACAACTCAGAAATCCTATGAACAAATGTTCAAGAAAATATTTCAAAATACTGTTTTTGTATTTCAACAGGGAACTGTTCTTGCAAAGGTCTATTCCATCGCTGTCAGTCTCACTTGCTGGCCCCTACTTCCACCCCAGGATCTGAGTTTGCCACTCCTGACATGATAGCCTGTACCTTGGGCTCATTTCTTTCAGGTCTGAAAATTACTGTTTCCCTTCATAGACATATTGGTGGAAATTGAAGGAACTCTCTCTGTCTACTTTTCAGTTATTAACTAGTGCCTACAGTTTCTGCTTGTTTTTTTTCTTTGCTCATGATAAAAGCAAAAAGGCCAACAAAAAAATGACTCAATCAAAAACCTAGAATAGGCTAATGGCCCAATTAGGTTACTGTTGTCAGACTTTAATCTTGAAATATGTCAGAAAGACTGAAGAATTGGTTAACTTGTTACCTTTCCCCTAAACTGTTCACAAAATTGCAGTGTTCCATCACAGTTACACATCCTGGGCCTTTCAAAGAGTTCAACTGCAGTAGCAATTGCTGTAAATAACCAAAATTATCTTTTTCTTGTATCCAATATAGTCATTGTCTAAATAACATACACATATCTAGTATGTTCCTTCTTTTTGAGGAGAAATAAACTTTTGCAAGATACTTTTGTCCTTTTGGCACTGAATTTGCGGAGATTCAGTGTATAACACATATGCCCATATTTTTACTGCTTCTGACCATTTCCAATTAAGACAATTCATAGCACCTCCTAGGTATTTTGTTGTTGTTGTTGTTATCTTATGTTTTTGTTTTTGAGACAGGGTTTTGCTCTGTCACCCAGGCTGGAGAGAAGTGGTATGATTGTAGCTCACCCCTGGGCTCAAGCAATCCTCCCCACCTCTGCCTCCGGGTGGCTAGGTCTATAGGCACACGTTGCCATATCCAACTAATTTTTGTAATTCTTTGTAGAGAAAGAGGTCTCACTAAATTATCCAGAAGGGTCTTGAACCTCTTGCTTTAAGTAATCTTCCTGCTTTGACCTCTAAAAGGGCTGGTATTACAGAAGTAAGCCACCACACACAGATCAAACCCTTTTTAATAATATTTTGGATTTTTTCTTCTACTAAAAATAAATTAATATGCATGTGTATGTAAGAGTACCTGAAAACTATTTGAAATAATAAGAAAATGTATAAGTCTATGAATAACACAACTGACATTAAAAATCAATAGCTTTCCAATATTCAATCAATAACCAGACAGAAACATAATATAAAAAATAATACCATTGATAAGAAAAATAAAAGAACAAAATATTAACATATAGGAAATATACAGAACTTACATGCCTAATATTTTCAAACTATATTAAGAAATAGTAAAAAAAGGATTTAAATAAATCATAATGCACATTATGTGCTTGTACATTATGGAGATAATATTGTAAAGGTGTCATTTCTTCTCTAAATTACTTAATAAAGGAAATGCTATCACAATAAAAATAACAAAAGGATTTCTTTTTTAACTTCACAAAATTATACTAAATAAACATGCAAGGATAGCCAAGAAAATTCTAAAAGTGGAGAGTGAAAGGGGCTAGCCCTACTAACTGTTAAGATACCATGTTGCTTCAATAATTAAACATTTTGGTGCTTGAGGAGAAACAGAGCGATAAATGGAACAGAACAAAGTTAAGAAATAGACCAAAATACATAAAGAGATCTCCTTTATGTCAAAGTTGGGTTTCAAATCAATGTGGGAAGACTCATAAAAATCAAATTAAAATTATGATAATAATCATAGTCAAACAACACAAGGAAAAAAATATTTTTACCATGTAAAATGATTATTTTCTTAATTTTCAAAGAACTTATATAAATCAATAGGAAAAAGATTAAAAAATTAAAGAAGAAAGGGCAAAGATATGCTTGAATATTGTAGTAGAAAAGAAATGTTTTACAAATTATTAAATAAAATTTTAACCTCAATAATTTAAACAGCGCAAGTCTAAACATTATTTTACAACTAAGATTAACAAGAATGTAGACATTTAATGATATCTAATGCTGGTGAAGATGTGAAGAAATGGTACTCTTACATACTGGTTGTCAATGCACAAACTGAAGATGTGAGAAAAGGGTACGCTTACATATTGGTTGTAGATGTACAAATTGATTCAAGCTTTTGGAAGGGCATTTGGCAATATCTACCCAAATTGACCCTTGACCCAGAAAATTTTAACTGCTAGGAATTTGCCCAATGGAATTTTGGCAAAATTACAAGATACATGTGCCAGAATCTTTGTGGAATAATGGTTCAAAATATTGTGCTACAAACATATAATGGAATATGCAGTCATTTATAAAGAATGAAGGAGATGCTAATAAGGATGTAAGTCTAAAATATATTATAAAATTGCTAAATGGAAGAAAGCAAGAAAATGGTGCCTGTGGTTACTTAGACAAAAAGGTAGTGGGGTGTAAAGTTTGGAGGGAGATGAGAAAGAGGGGGGCTTTCCCTTTCAGTTTGTATCTTTCTATAATGCATAAATTTTTCTAATCATATTCAAGTATTTATCTATTTAATATATCAATGTATTACCTGAGTGATGAAATTTTAGGCCAATATTTACTTTTATTATTTTATTTATCTATATTAAAAATAAAGCCCAAACTAGCATTAATGTAATATTTTTCAAAATGTTTCTATATTGTCTATAACTCACTCTAAAATACTTCAGTATAGACAATGTGAAAGGTGAATTTCAGTTTAATTTTACCATAGGAGCAGGTAATTGTCATTTCAAGTATCCTAATCAGGAGTATCTGTTTCAGAGGTGGTTAGTTGGTATTAAAAAACCAAGACCTGCAATCCAGAAGCTGCTACACCAGCCTTTCAAGTGCAGGACCTTTATCTCCAATCAACATCAAAGACTTCGTTAGACATTAGAAGTGATTTTTCACTGGTGAAATAACTGATGTTCAAAGTATATACATTGGTTGTACAGTTGTTCTCATCTTTGATTGAATAGCCTAGTAGCTAGGCAAACCAATGCCCTAACACTTCAGAATAAAACCCTAGTTATAACTTATTAAAAAAAATTTTGGCTAACTGATAAAGGATGTTTGTCACCTGATTCTAACTATATGTTTAGCTGTATTTTACACTAAAATATACATTTATTTCAACTGAAGTTTGCAAGCAAATTTCTGTCAGAGTGCCTGAAATGATGCAGTTTACAAAACAGATTTATGAGTGGTTTTTTTGCAATAAACATGGCTATAAAATCTTTGTATGTATAGTAAATTCAGTCTGAGACTGCTTTCATTGTAATATATCACCTCAGAGTGAAGTTATGGGGGAGGACACCTAAAGCCCTCACCTAACTTGAGTCATTGGAGGTCATTCTACATATCTAGTCCCAAAAGATGAATTATTATGAATGACCAAACTGTCAGTCAGTGTATAACAAATTTATAATAGGAGTCTTGGGGCGGGGGCTGTGAGAAACAATCTCAGCATGGTATCTTCACTTTCAATTATCATACTCAAGTCTCCAGAAATATAGTCATGGAATTAGAAATTTAAGATTTAATAATATCAATGACATGGGTCTTTGTATTTCTTTGTTAAATTTACAGAGTTGCACCCCTCTACCCCCCAATCCTGTGTCATTTGAGATCACTATCATATTCCCAGATTTCCACCCAAATGAACCTATTTCTCTGGCATGTTATTAACTTTTCTCTGTAGGTATGAAAGTATAATGCTGGTTTCTCAATATACCATGCCCAAGGGCTTGTTTAGGGCCTTTGATCATTCTGCTAAAAGCCCTGACAAAATCTGCTGACTGCAAAAAATCTTGAATTAGAAGTTGAACTGGAGTCCTTCACAATGTAAATTTTCTGTTTTCATTCTAGCTGTCTTCTTTGAGTATTGACAGTGTACCTGCATTATCTGAAATAATAGTTGCATTCTTGGACAAAGTTTATTTTCTCACCAGTTTTACTCTCTGTGTCATGTTCTAATTCTCTGTACAAAAATTTAAATCATCTAATTTTTTGTATCATGTATTAATCAACTCTTGGAATTTTACCCCGTTTAGGTCAGTTTAAAAAGATGTTTATGCTTTAAATTTAACAGTTCTTAAGAATAGTTCACATAAATTTGAACACCCTGCTTTTGCAAATCTAAGTCTTCTGCATACTTGTTGGATGGTTTGTCTTGGTATACAACTTTGGCATTATACATTTTAGTTATATTTTCAGTTTCTCAGATTCATATAATCCTTCCCTATGTCCCTTAATGAAACACTAACTCAGAATATTAATCACACATTCTGTAATCCTCAAACAAGACACCACCATCTACATTGTGAATTACCTCTTTGGGAAGAATTATGTAAGACTATTTTATTCTTTACATCTGGAAAATCTACTATATATCTTGACATGAATGGTATACTATGCCCTCAGGTCACTTGATATCTGTGAAAACAAAGTTCTAAATAATAGAAACAAAATTTGCAAAAGATCTCAGAGATTATCTGGTTCAGTGCCTTTATTTTCAATGTAACTGTGTTTTTCAGAGTTGGTTTAGCAGGTTATTTGGAGTTATCCAGCAAGGTAGTGACAAAGTGAACACCAGAACCCAAATTTCCTGACCCGAGGCCATTTCCTCAAGGATACCACACCACTTTCTTCTTCAATTATCTGATTCACTAAGGTTTTTGTTTTTGTTTTTTCTTGAACAGTCTGGAAAAGTCAGCATTTCGGCATGGTTAGAATGATGAAACTGAATTGAATCTATATGGAAACTTCAAATCCCCTTGTTTAGAATTAGATAGATATCCTAAGGAACAGCAACATCAATTCTTTGGCACTTTTTAATAACAACAACAACAAAAAAATCCTATCTCCTCTATACTTTCTACGGAATATTCCCAGATTGTTAATGCTGAGGAGTTGGCGGTTTTATCCCTCCCTGATTTCTTTAGGGCCATGATGTAAAATTGGAGACCCTTAAGATCTTGCTATGATTAAGGTACTCCTGAAGCATCTTTTTCACGTTCCATTCTTTGTGTAATAATTTTGCTTCTAAACCTTAGAATGTTGACTTTTTTCTTTGTCTTTTTTTTCAGCCTTGAATTGACAAATGGTAAGCAGATAGGTTCATAAGTAGATGAAACTATAAAGTGGGTTCTTACATCCTGAAGTCCAGATAACTTTTTAATTAGATACATTTAATGCTTTCTGATAATTGGCAAAGAATCTGAAGGTTACTGCATCCAAATGAACAACTCCATAGCATCAGAAACTATGGTCATTATATGGTTATACCACATAGAAAAAGCAAGGATTTTACATCTACCAAATTATGTACAGAATCTAACATCTGTAAGAGCCTCTCAAAATGTGTTTTAAAAGAAAATATCAGGGCAGTAGCAGGAAACTACCAGAGGAGTGGGGGCACATCTCATCAAAAAGGGTACCTGCACAACAAACATTTGTATACCTAACTCTGAATTATACCCCACATCTTTAAAATAAAAAATGTTGCCCTGTGCTTTGGCTCAAGCCTGTCATCCCAGCACTATGAGAGGCTGAGGCAAGGGGATTGCTTGAGCCCGCGGGTTCATAACCAGCCTGGGCAAATGGTGAAACTTCATCTCCACAATAAATCAAAAGATTAGCCAGCGGTGGTAGCGTGTGCCTGTAGTTCTGGCTACTTGGAAGGCTGAGGCGGAAGGATTTCCTGAGCCTGGCAGGTTGACTCTGGGATGGCCGTGAGCTGCCACTGCACTCCAGCATGGTCGATGGGGTGAGACTCCAACTCAAAAAACAAAAATAAAGAAAATATCAGTTAAGTTACACAATATCTTAAAAATGCCTGATACTGCTGATGCAATTTTTAAAATTTAGCGTGGCATTTTCTTGTTTTCTTCGACTGTATGTTTTGTGCTGAGCTTTTTAGTACTCTGAAATCTCAAGTTACTTTTGCTATCTAACCTGCATTGTCAATGCAATCTCATTTCTCATTCAGTAGCTATCATTTCTCATTCTCATGGTGTAGTTCTTTCTTTTTTTCCAAGTACCACAAATAAACATTTAACATTTGCAAACAAAAAGTTCTATCTATGTTTCTGCATGCTTGGGACATGATACCCTTGGAGAAATGGCTATCACAGAGTCATCTTTATAACTGAATTCAGACATGTGGAAATGGAAGAAATCAATTTTAATTTTTAAAATTTCTTTGAGGAATTATCTCTTTGACCAGTTTCTATGAACCTTGTTTTTCTCCCCTATAAAATAAGGATCCTAAAATACAAACTCTAGGGTCTAGTTATAGGAAATTTAAGCATCCACTTCAATGCTTATTTTATAGTAATATAATCAGGTAATAATGTTGCCAAGAAAAATTTGCTAGCAAGCAAATGCACCTTGCCTTTCATGCTACATGCCTAAAACTCAGGTTTGGAATAAATAAACATTTCCAAAAGATCAATCAATGTCTAATTATGAGATGGTTCCACCCTGGTGGCAGGTCTACCAAAGAATTAAGCCAGAGTCTCTTTAATTTTAAAAACACAACACATGTGATATGGTAAACTCTGTGTTAAGTTCAATCATCTTACTACAGAGTATTCAGAATTTGAAAGATGAAACTAGGTGGACATTTTTTAAAATTGCAGCTGGCTAAATACATTTAACCCCTTCCCCCTTCCCTCCTTTAGATTTTTAGCTATCTTTTGGTATGGCTAGAACATGATAAAAACTGACATTAAATTAGTAGTATGCCACACCATATAATAGAACGCTAAGTAAAACATCATACATTGCTATTATAAAATTATAGAATCGAATTAGAGATTTTCGTGATGTTTATTTACTTAGCAACACTAGCATCTAGTCATAAGAACTGAACTGGAAACTAAAACTGACCTTGTTTGACAAGAATAAATACAATAAATGATGATGAAAGATTCCTTACTTTATCTAATGTTTGTATTTCAGTGATGCCTACCTCTGAAAATAATCTTGAGTGGCACATTTGACATTAACTGAAGCCAGAGTAAGTTTGATGTCACATTTTGAAATACAATGATTAAGACATTTCACTGTCAGGTTTTCCATTTCTTCAGAGTCATTCAAGAAACCTTAAGAATCAGGTTCTTTGGATGTGATTTTAAAGCTGTCTTATTTCTGAATATAAACGATTTTAAAGTAGAGAAGAAAAGGAGGAACAGAAAATTTAAGAAAAAAAAGTGTTATTTGGTCAGAGTTTTAAATAGCTATTAGTCATAAGAGCTAGTAAACAACATCTTGAGTTTAATAATCAAGATTTAAAACTTGGTGTATTCATATACTCAGGCTGCCACAGCAAAATACCACAAACTGGTGGTTTAAACAATAGAAATTTATATTCTCACAAAGTTTGTGATCAATGTGCCAGAAAATTCAGTTTCTTCTTGGCTTGCAGACAGCTACCTTCTCAATATGGCCTTTCCTCTGTGCATGTGCGTAGAAAGAGCTCTGTTATCTCTTTGTTTTCTTATAAGGACATCAATCATATTGGATTGGGGCTTCACCTTTATGACCTCATTTAACCTTAATTACCTTCTTAAATGCTCTTCTCCAAATACAATTGCATTGAATGTTAGGACATCACAAAATAAATTTGGGGTTGGGAAGAACACAATTCAATTTATAACACTTGGCATCTATTGGAATACCACAAAGTACTTGCTTCACTTCTTTAAGTCAAGCTAGCAATAAAGTTTATTTTTAATTAGCAAGATTGTCTTAGCCTTCTTCTACAAATTTTATCCTTTACCCCCAGGAATATCAATGCAGAATGATTATAACATTCTAGTCTGCAAATTTGTGTTGAAATAAGAAAATATGACTACTCCATTTATTTTTATTTTTATTTTTTTATTTATTGACTTTTTTTTTTTGAGTTGGAGTCACGCTCTGTTGCCCAGGCTGGAGTGCAGTGGCATGCTCACTACTACCACAGCCTGGACCTGCTGGATTCAGGTGATCCTTCCACCTCCACCTCTGAGTTGCTGGAACGACAGGTGCATGCCACTACACCTGACTAATTTTTTTTATTTATTGTAGAGACAGGGTCTTGCCATGTTGCCCAGGCTTGTCTTGAACCCCAGGGTTCAGGCAACCCTTTCACCTCTGCCTCCCAAAGTGCTAGGATTACAGATGTAAGTACTCCGTTTTTTAAATAAGCTCAGTTCCCTCTACTGGAACCACACCTCCCACACTTCTTGGTTTATCAGAAAGAGAGATTCCAAGAAGGAGGCTTATATAGGAAAATGTATTCCCGTAACAACAGTAGCTGTATTGGAATAACAGAATAGCTAGTATCAGACCAATTAATGCAGACATTAATTACATACTCTGGAAAAAAATACAAACATGCACACAACTATTTAAAGGCATTATGGAGTGAGCAAAAGTAGGTGGAAACTTAAGAGAAATTCATTCTTTGAAAGAAGAAAACTATTCCCACTGAAATTCATATTTATACATATTTTTCCCTGATACCTTTAACTTCTCTAGCAATTAGAATACAAATAGAAAGTCACAGTCTTTTTAAGTATCAGAGGTCAATTTGGGGATGCCAATAACTGGAAATGTAGGAAGTATATCCGGAAAGAAAAGAGTCATATGGGCACATGTCCCAAAATCTTGATATAGACTACCTTCAAACCCTTGGATAACCCCCAAAGTGCACATATCTAGAGCAGATGCCAAGGAGACCAGGGAAACACAACTAAAGAAAACTTTAAAAAGCTGAGCAGAAAATCCAGCTGTTGACTACCTCAGGGAAAATGGAGTTTGAAGTTGAACTTCTATCCAGTTGAAGAGATTTGGTAAATAGCTCAAGTTTTTCATTGAAATATTGGAGCAATCATAATTATTGATTAAAAATAAAAGATAACTTTCCAAAATGAAATCATATGTCCTGAGACTAAGGGCAAAACTATACCCTAACATCATGAACAAAAACCTTCCCTAAGAAAGTATAAAGACCAAGCTTTGAAGTTCAAGGTGATCAGCCAGTAACTTAACTGCCTGGTCTCACAAAAATCAATACTTCACAGAGAAAAGTTTAAAAATCTAGAGCTCTACCATGCATCATCCGCAGTGTGCAATCAAAAAGCACTAGACATGCCAAGAAACAAAAGAGCTGAACCCCTAATCAAAAGAGAAAAGAATCAATACAAAAAGATCTCCAGCGAGTGAACAGATGGGTAAATCTCAGCAGAGAAATAAAGTTATATAAAAGAACTAAATGCAAATTTTATTACTTCATTACTCATCAGGGAAATGCAAATTACAGACACAATGAAGTACCATTTCACACCTTGAAAACAGCTACAATTTAAAAGGTGACAACATCAAATGTTGGCAAGGATGTAGAGCAACTCGAACTTTCATACACTGCCAGGAGGAGTATAAAATGATAAAACCACCGTGGAAAAAAAATTAACACTTTCTTATTAAGTCAAATAAATACCTATTCTAGAAAATTTCACCATTTCTATTCCTAGCTATTTAATCAAGAGAAATAAAGATATATACCCACATAAATGTAGCAAACAAATGTTAATAACAGAAACAACTCAGATGTTAATCAACAGATGACTAAACAAACTAATTATGATCTATTTATACAATGGAATACTACTCAGCAATAGAAAAAAGTACTATTGTGCAACAACATGAATGAATATGAAAGAAATTGTTTTAAAGAAACCAGACACAAAGGAGCACACACCGTGACAATCCTTTTGTAAAAAGCTCAAGAACAGGCAAAATACTTCTACAGTGATATAATCAGAACATTGATTGCATAAGGGGAGCAGAGATTGACTGCAAGGGGACAGTGTAACTTCTTGGAATGAAAAAAATGTTCCATATCTGTTTAAATTGATATCTATATGCTGGATTCATCTATTGTGACTCACCAAATTGCATGTATATTTTATCTCAGTAAAAAATTGTATCAGAAAGCATCACTTATAAAATTAAAATTCCTCAAGACCATTAAAGAGTGTGAACCCAGTGCATGTACTTATTCTCTGTGAAAAGTCATTGCTGTATATAGTTCTCCATGCAAGCAAATGTGAATACTAGATATAGAAAGCAATGTGAATTCAAAAAAAGAAAAAGGAACAAGAAATTTTCCAACCTTGCAAAATAGTGCTTTCTCGGGAAGAGGGAAACTACAAAGATATTTTCTGTTCCTTGTTAAAATTCTTTTTGCCTTCACAATTTACATTACAAGTGGGAGAGAATTCAAACTGGTCCACTTTTTTGGAATAGATTCAGTGCCTAGCTAAGCAGAATAAGTCATTATCACACAGCATTTTATATTGCATATTCATTTTATTCTAAAATCTTATAAGTTAGAAAGCAAACAGTGGCATATTGAAAGCTAACTCACATACTGATTTTTTTTAAAGTTGTTACTAGGTGCATAGTTAAAAGAATAGCAATAGGGAAGCGTGTCATTCTAAAGTAACTGTTCTCGACACTAACGGTACATTAGAATCACCTGGTCAGATCTTAAAATACTATATACCCAGGTTTGAGCCTCATTAATTAAAGCAAAATCTTTGAAATGTTACTCTTAATAAATATAAACTTCATAAGGAATTTTTTTCCTATTTTTGTTTGTTATTATGTTCCCAGAACTTAGAACAGTGCCTGGCACATAGTGGGCCCAATGAATATTTGATGAATAAGGGATAAAACAGTTATTTAAAGCCAAGGAAACATTTTGGTCTTATACATAATGGCAGAATTCCTCTAGATAGTGTAAAATGCAGCAGTATCAAGCAACTATTTTATAAAAATGTTTGATGATTTGTATTCATTTTAGCTGAAAATTGCTAAGCTTTTATTGACAATTTTCTATGGGTCAGGTATTGTGCTCAGAGTGAGGTTTACAAATGTGAATAAGACAGTCTTGTACTTGAGAAGTCTATTATGATTAGTAGAAAAAAGAAAACCTAGCACATAAATACTCATCCACGTATTCGTTAATTTAGCAGTTATTTATTAAGACCTTGCTATGTGCCATGCACATATATGCCAGGATTTATGTGTCAAGAAAAGAGCAATATAATACCTGTCCTCAAGGAGTTTACTGACCAGAAAGATAATAAACAAGGAAACAAATAATTATAACTTGCAATAAATTTTATGAAGGAAATGATTACAATGTTATGTAGAATTTTGGTCAGGTGGAAAGCACTATTATATATTGGATTATCAGAAAATACCTCTCTGGGGAGGAAACATTTATGCTGAGAATTTAACAATGAAAAGAAGCCAACAAAGTGCTAAGGGGAGAGAGTTTCTAGCAAAAGAAATAAAATGTTCAAAATACTTGAGGTGGAAAAGAACTTGGCAAATTCAAGGACCTGAGAGAACCCAACAGCTGGAGCACCTATGAAAAGTGAAACAAGTTGAAAGAGGAACAATAGGTAGGATTATAAAATTCACAGCCTGGTAGGCCATGGTAGAGTTTGAATTTATTCTACTATTTTATTGTAGTTTAGTTTAGTTGGAGTCTCATTGTGTTGCCCAGGCTGGAGTACAGTGGCATGCTCATGGCCACCACAGCCTCGACCTGCTGGGTTCAGATGATCCTTCCACCTCAGCCTTCCAAGTAGCTGGAGCCAGAGGCATGCACTACCACCCCTGGCCAATTTTTTAAATTTATTTATTGTAGAGACAAGGTCTCGCCAAGTTGCCAAGGCTGGTCTTGAAACCGTGGGCTCAGGCAATCCTCTCATCTCCACCTTCCAAAGTGCTGGGATTACAGGCGTGAGCCACTGCACCCAGCCACATTTTATTAAGTATATATGAATCTATTAGATAGTTTTAGACAAAGAAATAGCATGATACAATTTATCTATTTAAAAGACTATTTCTTTTTACAAATGTAGAATAGGCTCAAGGATAGACGAAAGTGGAGGCTAGGAAACTAGTGGGGAGACCTTTGCATAAGTCCAGGTAAGAGATGATAGAGGCAGCACATTAGCACAGTAACAGTGGCCATGGGGAAAACTGAGCAGTTCTGATTATATTTGGAAATAATTGTTAGGACTTGGTGAGGGGTCAAATGTGGATGAAGGAGAGGGAGGCATCAACATGATCCCCAGGGTTCTGGCTTACAAGAATAGAAGAACCAAGGAAATATCTATGTAGATTAGGGAAAAAAATAGGTAAATTCCAACATTAAACATTTAGATTCCAACATTAAAAGGAACCAAGGAGGATGTGTAGGAGTAACCAGAAAAGGGAAAGAAAACTCTAAAGCATAGGAATCTCAGGATCTACAGAGCTCCCTTTAAAAAGGAGAATACTTCATTTAGAAAAAGTGATCAAACATGTTCAATGGTGATAAGCAGCTAAGATAAGGGCAGAAAAGTATCCACTGGGTATGGCAAAATGAAGGTTATTGGTGATCTTGACTAAAAAGTAGTGACAAGTAAAATTCAGTAGAGCAATTGAAAACAAATTCAGATAGGACAAGGCTGAAGAGTAAATGAAGTAAGGCAGTTGAAGAAGCAGAAATAGACAACTACATCAAGTTTAGTTTTGAAGGGAAGCAGAAAAAAAGGAAATGAAAGCTAGAGAAATTATTAGATCAAGAAGAGAAACTAGAACATATTTGTACATTGATGAGGATACTCTAGTGGAAACAAAGAGATTGATGATTCAGGGAAAGAGGGAGTGTTAGTAAAGAAGTCTGAGAGAGGAAAATGCTACATGAGGACATACGCAAGAGAATGATGACCAATGAAGTCTAAGCTAGAGAGGGAGGGGGAAGTCAGTGCAATGAAAGCTAAACAAAGTTATGACTGAAGAAAGCTAGAAAAAACAATGAATAATTGAGCTTCTGAGAAGGAAGCATACTTGGGAAAGGAAGAGGATTCTCCCATAGAAATCTAATGTTGAAAGAATGTTGTGTTGTCTTTTGAGTTCATAATAGAGAGTGCAGGCAGTGAAAAGAAAAGAAACTTCAAGTCTGAAAGCTTGTTTGTGAAAGATAGTGCATGCTCTACCAAACATTTTGAACTTAATTTGTTGACAATTATAATTATTCAGACTCTTTGAGTTGCAAATAACAGAAATCTACTTGGGTGAAATTAACAACATAACACAATAAATAAACAAATTTAAGGGGCTTGATTAATAAAAGGGTACATACAGGTATCTTTTAGAATTCAAGAGTAGAAATGTGCTAAGAGCCTGGGAAGGGGCAACAATATTGCCAGTACTTCGTCACTAATTTCCCTTTTTTCCCCCAGTCTGCTTCCCTTTTCTCTATTCCACATATTAAAATATATTGACTCAATAATCCATAGGTATTTTTTTTATAGATGGGAGAATGACTTATTCAGTTCAGGCGTCTATTCCTGTTTTGATCAACTATGACTGAATAGTGGGGAGTCATTTGGAATAAATATGGCCTCTGAAGGCTAATGCCTGTTGTCAGTAGGTTAGAAACTAAGCAGACAGTTCTAAAACCATGAAGACATAGGAAGATTTTTTTTTAAAGCATGACATGGAAGTAACATGCTCAAATTCCTCATTTAAAAAAGATAACTCCAGCAGCAATATGCATAACAGATTGCAACAGAAATTAACCAGATTCAGAGAAGAAAGTCCAATCAGGAAACCACTAAGAAAAATTCCAAGCAAAAAATAATAAGAATCTGTATTGGGATAGTAATAGCAGCAATGGAAAGGCAGGGACAGACACCAGGTAGATATCAGAGATTGAATAGACTATATTTGAGTATAAGTAGTGAGGAAAGGTGTAAGAGAAAAGATTGATTCAAGATTCCAACAGGATAGATAGGATTCTAATAACTGAAACATGGAAAGCAAGAAAAGAAAATACAAGATTTGACAGGGAAACCTCAAGCTTGAAGAGTTATGGTACATCCAATGTCAGATCCAAAGCTTAAGGCATCAGTATTTGAAAGAGTTAGGATTTTATGAGATCATTCAGATAGATCTTGTAGCGTGAGACAAGAGAGTAACTTGCTCAGAAAATTCTAGCAGAAGAGATGGGACTAAAAGAAAGATAAAGAGCAGAGACATATGGGAAGAATAAAAGATAGCTGTGTCTTGGAAACCAAGAAGAAATTTTAAGAGGAAGGAAATTATCAATAAAGTCAAATTGTGCAGGGAAGAAAAGCAGGATGAAAACTGAAAAGAGGCTACTGTATTTGACAATCACATCATTGCTGACCTTTCTCAGAGCAATTTCAGTAGAGTGGTGGGGGTGGAAGCCAGATTGCAGTGGGTTGAGAAAAGACTGAGAAAAGAGGAAGTGGAAGTAGTGCCTATGACCTTATCCTCCCCAAAGTGGTGCATAAACTAGAGTATATATTGCTATACAATGGCTTATTCTATTAAAACCTACTTTAAACCAGATCATTGCCAAAGTTCCTACTGAACCATGGACTCCTGACTCCCAAACTTTTAGAGGTCATTTTACTTTAGGTAAATCAATTCTACAGCTTTTTGTAGTGGTAGTTTCAATAGTATTATATCTCATCTTTATTTTCACTGGTTTTCATGGAATTGTCTTTAATGATTTCTCCCCCCATCATTCCTTTCTACCATCTTAGCTCTCAGACACATAACCTTTTTGCCAATCTCATTAAAGCTTGTGCTCATTTTCTCAAGTTTTCTATCAATCGAAGTAATTGCTTCCTACACAAAACCCTGTCTCCTATTAACTGGCTCATTACCTTGAGTTAAAAGTTCAGAAACTTCTTCAAACTGAAATCACTGCAGTGTCCTGAAAAGAAACTACTTTTGGAGATGCTGACACATGTATAAGACAAAACATTTTTTGGATTTGATTCATTGATTTACAGAACTTACCTATTCCTTGTCAAGTTCCTATTGTACGAGTTTTCCTTCTTCACTCTAACAGTACATTTATTACTCTGCAAGTCATAATAGTGAATGAATACAGTGTAGGGGACAAAATTAGTTAATAGGTTGATCACAGCTTTAACTATGTTGATAGAACTAATGTAGTTCAGAAAAGAAATACTATTAAAGTGCCTCTAGTTCTCTCTCCAACTTAAGACAATTAGGTTAATAAACGTTTCTACTCATTATTTCCATGCTAACTAGTTTTATCTTCCTATTTTCTAGGCTTATCTCATTGATGTGGAACATCCTAAAAAGCTTTTGTTTCTTTAAATTAGTGAAAAAGATCAAGAGATATGAAGTTTAAAAAGAAAAAGCCTTTTTAATGCTGTAAAATAAATGATCTGAACACATTATACCTAATGAGTAATTTAAATTCTTCTTTAGTAGTTCAGGTAAACATCTTTTCAAATAGATTTCTTAAAGTGTCTTTATAAGTTCAAGACTTGCATCATCTCAAGTAGAATGACTCAAGATATATTAGACTAATTTGGCCTGAAAAAGGTCTGAAAGTGTCCTCTTTTGTGCTCTGTGGGAAGTTAGCCACTATGTAAAAAGTCTAACTACTCTGGGTCTACCATTCTGTGAGAAGTCCAACCTATCCATGTGGAGGAGTCATGTGGAGAACTGAGGTCACCAGCCCTGAACTCCCAGTTGAAACAGACTACATCAACATGTCAGCAGGGTGAGTGAAGCTGTCTTGGAAGTGGATCTTCCAAGAGTAGTTGAGTCTTCCAGTTTGATTCCTGATAAAATGTCAGCACTTTAAGCAAATAAATTATTAATACTATTTTAAATCATTGTATTTTGGGATGAATTACTGACATTTTTCTTGGTTAAAATTAGATTTAAGTTGTGAGATAGCAAAATTTATCTGAGGTCCTCTTGCTTTATTATTGTTCACTTTCCTAACTTTAAGTATTTTCTTCCACTTACTCAAAGGGTTTATAATCCTTAAAAGTCACCTCATATGATGACTGTCTAATCAATTAGTTATTTTAAGTTCAAAGTGTCTTTTCTAATGTCATTTATCTTTTAACAAAGGAAGATAGGACTATCTTCAAGATCCTATCGTAAAAGAAGAGAGGTGGGGTAGGAGCATGTAATAAAATAGAAAAGAAAATGTATAAAATCACCATGTAGGAACCCAAAACATCCAGTTGAAGGCATATTGCTTCAGGTTAGCTGGCTCTTTTTTTTTTTTTTTGCTTGATTTCTCTTAGAAATACCAAGTCAATTAAGGTAGACTTTTTTCTAATTGAGAAAGTTAATTACTAACTACTGTTTTATGAACCTCATATGCCAAATTATTATAAGCTAAAATCAACTTAGCATATAATTATTTTTAAGCAACTAACAAACAAAAGGCTTTCCCCCATCTGATGCTTTTCCTAAAAAATTGTAACATGAACTAGAGAGTAAAACAAACAAAACATATGCTACACTTTTCTTCAACTAGTCTACCACTACTTCTCTTTAATTGGTTTCAATGGGAAATTTTCTTCAAAAGATATATTCTTCTAAAACTAGGAGGCACACATTTTCATTCAACACAAAACTCTTACTAATATTTTTAGTCCCTACGACTATCAACTATGGGGAATTCTACCAGGTTAATAATGTAAAACTTTGTCCATCGTTTTCTATTTTAAAGTGAAGGGCACTGGTAAGAGACCAATATTGAGGAATTGTTTTATGCCTCTCTCTTTCATTTTTACTTATCTTCTCAATTAACAGATAGCTGAGCCCTGGCTACTTTCATGCTAAACTGATTGATTACTTGGTTGATTTAAGTAGCAAAATGATTACTGATCTTTATCAACTTTCTACTTACAATGTTTTATAAATAGTAAACAAGTAAGAATTTCACTGATGTGCATTATCTTACTGGTAACTATACACTTTACAAAAAATGTGATGTCTTGTTTTATTTTGTTTTGTTTTGTTTTTTGTCACTGATGCTGCAATGCCTAGCTGAATGTCTGGTATATAAGTGCCGAGTACATTATTTTTAATAGCTTTACTGAGGTATAATAATATAGAATAAAACGCACATATTTAAAGACTATAGTCAATACATTTTGACATATGTACAGACTTGTAAAACTCTCATCAAAATCAAGGTAATAAACATATTCAATATCCCCAAAATTTCCTCATGCACCCTTTGTAATCCCTTTTTGCACAACCACTGATCTTTGTAATCCCTACTTGTACAACTACTGATCACTAGATTACTCTGCACTTTTTATAATCTTATATAAGTAAAATCAAACAGTATGTATTTTTTCCTGTCTTGCCTCTTTCACTCAGCAAAATTATTTTGAGATTTGTTTGTGATGTATGAAACAATAGTTTACTCTTTTTTAATTCTTTTTACTGACCAGTATTCCATTGTATGGCTATACTAAAGTTTATTTATCCATTCATCTGTTGAACATCTGAGTCTTTCCCATATGGAGCTTCTGTAGATTAAGCTGCTGTGAATATTGGTGTATAAGTCTTTGTATAAACATGCTTTCATTTTCTTCAGAGTGGGATGCTGTATTATATGGTAGGTATATTGACTTTTTTAAAGACTGCCAACTATTTTCTAAGGTGGTTGTACTATTTAACACTTTCACCTTCATTATATGAGTACTCCCCCTTTCTCTCTACTCTAGCCACTACTAGGTGTAACCAGTTTTCTGAATTTTAGCCATTATGATAGGCGTATAGTTGTATCTTACTGTGCTTTTGCTTTTCTGTAGTGTTTAATGATGTTGAACACTTTTTCATTCACCTTTTGCCATCTGTGCATCATCTTCAGTGAAGTAAGTGTCTTCATGTCTTTTTTCTCACTTGGTATGAGAAGTGAGTTTTTGTTTTCTATTCTGGATACAAGTCCTATATGAGACATATGATTTCAAGTATTTTCTCCCAGTCAGGGGTTTATCTTTTCACAACCTTGACAGTGTTTTCCAAAGAGCAGAAGTTTAATTTTGCTGAAGTCCAAGTCATCAATTTTTTCTTTTACGAATTGTATATTGTGTTATGTATAAAAAATATTATCTGACCCCAAGATCGTAAAGATTTTCTTCTAGAAGTTTTATAGTTTTAGGTTTTATAGTTAGGTCTGTGATCCATTTTGAGTTAATTGGTGTTTATGACATGAGGCATGAAATGTAGTGGGGGTTTTTTTTTGCATATGAATGTCCAATTGTTCAAGCATTTATTCATTGAAAAGAATTTTCTTTCTCCACTGAATATTTTTTGTACCTTTGTGGAAAAATTAGTTATTTAGACATGTGTGGGTCTATTTCTGCACTTTCTCTTCTATTCCATTAATTTACTCATTTATCTTTATGCCAATAGCAGACTGTCTCGATTAACTTTGGCTATATACTAAATCTTGAAATTTTTAACTTTGCTCTGCTTTATAAAAATTGTTTTTAATTTTTTTTTTTTTTTGGTTTCTTTGTATTTCCATATGAACCACAGAATCAGTTTGTTAATGTCTACAAGACTCTTGCAAAGATTTTTTTAATATTTGAGTTGGAGTCTCACTCTGTTGCGCAGGCTGGAGTACAGTGGCATGCTCACGGTCACTGCAGCTTGACCTGCTGGGCTCAGGCAATCCTTCCGCCTCAGCCTTCCAAGTAGCTGGAACTACAGGTGCGTGCTACCATGCCTGGTTAATTTTTTTATTTATTGTAGAGATAAGGTCTCACCAAGTTGCCCAGGCTGGTCCTCGGCCTCCCAAAGTGCTGGGATTACAGGCTTGAGCCATCTTGCAAAGATTTTGACTGAGACTTTCTTGAATCTTTAGGTCAATTTGGGGAAATTGACATTTTAACAATATTGAGTTTTCTAATCAATAATTCAATACATTTTTACTGATTAAAAAAAGAATTTTTGGAATTTTGGAATAAAGAATTTTCAGAAGCTCTAGCCAAGTTAGAAAATCATGTTTATTAGAATATCATGGCAGCAAATTTCGATCTGGCTTTTCATAAAACATCCTAATTATCTTACAAAAAATTTTTGGGAGCGATAACAGCCGACCTAAGAAACTGTATGGTGATTACTTCATACTTTGCTCTCTAAAATCTTGTAATTTCAGAGCTAATATGAGATTTTTGGAGAATGTTTTACCTTTAGAAAAAGAAAAAATAGTGAGTCACTGACAAATTATTGTAACTGAAACGAGACTGATATACATTTAATGAGAGAAAGTTTGCCTCCTGCAACCAGAAAAATTTCACTTTTTCAGGCCCCTTAGAAACAAATAATACTTATCTTTTAAAATCACTTCTGTAATTTAACTTTTTAAAGTATTTTCTGTCCACTATTTATTTTTATTCATGAACTATTCATATAAGAACAGTAAGTCATTATCATCTGACAGCTGAGGAAACTAAGGATCCCAGTAGATAACAGATCATCTCAAGTTAAGAGAAAGCTAATAAAAACTGATTTCAGGTCACCTTATTCTCATCCAAAATGTCTCATTACTAGACATTTCTCTCAAAAATAAATAAATAAATTAAATAAATAAATAAAATCACTCTAGTTAGCTCAAATAGAAAAAGCATTTATTAATGGATGTTAGTTGACCCCAAATCTCCAGGAAAGGTCAGAGAGGCAACTTGGAGACAACCCAGACCAGATCACTACCTAAATCAGACCCAGCAGCTACTCTGCAAAAGACTCACTGCCTCTGTAATTTGACTTACAGAGCACATGTTCAACGCTGGACGGTAGAACCTTGGTCACAGTGGTCCTTAAAGACCCACACTTCCACTGTCCCTCAACAGACCAAAAGAGTCCCTATAGATTCTGCTTATCATTTTGCTCTCTTTCAATTGACACTTCACTAAGAGAATACGATTAGCAGAGTCTAGGTCACTTATGTGAGCTGCATTTAGAGTGTAAAAAATTTCCCAAACATAAAAATGATGTTCAAAAGGAATCGAGTAGCCTCAGCATAGCAAGGTACATCTCACAAAGCTTTCTCAAAATTAGTGTGAGTCACAGAATTACTGTGGTTTAAGGACTGAAAGAGATCTTTCAAATTGCCAGTATTTTCCAAATTTTAGGCCATGATTCATTAGAGGGTCATAACATCAATGTAGTGTGCTCTCTAGTTTGAACAACTAAAATAGAATTGAAAATATCACCACGCATTACACTCAGTGAAGTTAATTATCATTTGGTGAAACTTTTGTCCTCATTATATATATATGCATATATTTATATATGTATATGATCATCAAAGTAAAATGTATTTCTTACTTGAGTCATGGTTTAAAAAAAAAAAAAAAAAAAAAAGGAAAACACCAGTTAAGCCCAACTTCTTCATTTTACATTTGACAGAGGAAAAACAAGGCTCAGAGAAATCAAATACTTGGCTCTGCTGGTTCATGCAAAGATGAAATCAGAACACAGAAAATCTCAGCCCTGCACTTCATTATAGGTACTTAAGTCTATCAAACAGAAGAATACTTCAATTTTTTATGTAAATATATTTCTACATTAGCTCTGCTATAATTAATTTTAATTATTAATATACCACAAGCATATTATGATTTTTATAGTTGTGTTTGGAATTAGGCATTAATTGTTGTCCCTTGCTGTAGTTAATACTAGTCTTAACACTATTCTGCATATTAACTCTGGAATGACAGTTCATCTGTGTGTTATTTTAAATATTCTTCATGTTGACAGATTTATTAAGACTTGTGAAAAAGATATTGGAAAGTAGTTAAAAACATACATTTTAAAAGAAAATAATCCTTTTTTAACAAATAGAAGAGTTTAAAGTTGTAATCTGCTATACTAGATAAAATTCATCACTAAAAATATTTCTTTTCTTGTTAGCTTTCTACTATGTTTGTTTCTATCAAAACGTTGAATACTAAATTCTAAATAGTCATGGACCAAAAACTTTTCTAGCTTGGACTACAGCTATATCTTCAATAATAAGGTTAACAAAGTGTTTTTGTACTATTTATGTACACCATTGTTTTATAACATAAATTTAATATTTTGTAATGTTTATAAATATAAGTTTAATATCATATTTCTACTACATTAAACCTAATTGTTTTTAGGATTTTGATTATAAAGAAGGACAAAGCAATGTAGATAATACCAAATATCAGTGAATAATAAAAATAAATAATGCTTTAGATAATTCAAAGAACCTCAGTTTCTATTATGTAATCTTCTCTCTTCTTCAGGAATGCTCAGCAAAGGCAGATTGAAATGCACATCATTTTTATAAAACATCCATAACCTATATTGATTAATTAGTGTCACATTCCAGATTTTGATATTAACTTTAAAAATTGACTTTTCATCACCAATTAATAGTTTTTGGATTCCACTGAGAATAAAATATATATTGTTATTGTAGTATATTGACTCATGTTGTCTGTAGGATTTTGTTCATAAAGAATATAACTGTAAGCAGAGACAACAAGGGATTTTCTCACCAAACATTTTTTTTTTTCTCTATAGTGAGTGGTTTTTTGACACAGGAAGCTTACTATGACACACCAAATATGTATGATGGGATAGGTGCAAAAGCTGGTCAGATAAGACAAAGAATGAGGATGAGAAATTTAGTTATCAGGGGTTTAGAACAGTCATTAGAAATGCCTCTTCTTCCCAGACTGGTTTGTCCTGCTTGATGAATAATGTTTTATTTCAGGATCCACTTTCCCTATCAGGCATTAAAATAATAATGAGAGAATTTTTAAAAAAACAAAATATTTATAGTAAATAAAAATCTGTCACCACATGGGGTAAAGGTGCTGTTATTTCCCAGGCATGGGGTATGCTCATTGAATATGGCACCAAATCTACTTCCTTCAGTGATTCCCTTTTACCAGCAATTAGGACAGTTGTTTCTCTTATGTGGAAAACTTGATTACGATTCCTCTGAAACCTTAACAGACAGAAAGCTTTTTCCAATATTACTAATCACACTGGAGGAAAGTAGTTATAAACTCCCTTTTATGCTGTGGTCTGGCCAGTTGCAAGATTCCTCCTAAGAAAACTTAGTATTAGTGTTTCTCAAGACATGTTGACCTATGTTCCATTTTAATTCCTCAAAATTTAGAATAAAATTGGGTTGTCCAATTGATATTTCTTGAGTTGCTTCTCAAGAAACCAGGAAGTCAAAAAACAAATTTAAAATGTAGAATGCTTTGATTTGCTTGAAAAATCATCACCAGGTGGTCTTTAAGTTCCTTTTATTTGTTCTTATATTAATATTTTAAGTTAAATTTTAGACCAACCAAAATAGCTAGTTAAGAAACAAAAAAAAAAAAAGCAGGAAATTCCCAGATATTTCTTGCAAATAGAGATCTTTAAAAATCTAAGTAATGACTTTATAAAGTGTAAGATCTATATTTGGTAATGGTGCATGAAATAAACATCCACATGTACTGCTGAAGGTGGCATAAACTGCTAATACCTTTGAGAAAAGGTAGTTTGCATATATCAAAAACTTAACATGTTTGACCCTTGTAGTCAGAGATTTAACTTTTGGGCATTTAACCTAATAAAATGTATAATTAAAGAAATGGACAGACATGTGTACAAAGGTATTTGTCACAGCATTACTTGTAATACAGAAAAACCGGAGACAACATAAATATACAATAACTGGGGACTGGCTAATGAAATGGTAGGCTATTCATACAATAGATTACCACATAGCCATCAAGAAATGTCCCATTTGAAATTAGTATATATAAGCAAAGAAAAAAATCTTAAGTTATCTCTCAATGGTGGGTTTCCATGTAACCTATTTTACCTTTTTTTTTTTTACTACTTTCTGTATTTTCCAAATTTCCTTCAGTGAACATCTTCACTTTAAAAGGGGACTTAAAATTTCATTTCTGATAATATAGAAGAAAGTTTTTTTTTTTAAAAAAAGTATAGATCAGCACAAATTAAATTTAATTGTACCTTTATTTGCCTTTATATATATTAAAATACAGAAAGAGGCAAAAGAGGTCATTCAAGTTCTCAAATTTCTCAAGTGAAATTCCTCCAAATGAGACCACCATATTCTCAATTTGTTAGGCACTTCTATGTAGTTTCTCTTTATAATTATACTTAGTTCTTTTGAAGTTTATTTTGATCTGTCTCTTCACTGTGCAAATAGGAACACTCTCCTGTCTTCAAATTTCACCAGTCTTCTCTCTTCACCTCTCCCCCTCCCTCCTCCTATGTTCTAGACATTGTGCATTTTCTCTTCAAGGTTTTCATTATTCAGAAGATAGCCTATGAAACAGTTACACAATGCAAACTTTATTCATATTTATAAATCATTTATCTAAAAGCCCTCATTGCAACAATTTCCATGCAATGTCATGTAACCAACAACTGCAATATGGAGGTAGTCCATAGTTCAACACAAAGCTTCAGGGACTCTAAGACAACTGAATCTCTGGCACTCCCGCAGCCCGGGTACCTCTTCAGGAGCTAATACAGTCTACCTCTCTCTGGACAGCAGGATTCCACATTTCTGGGACAGAAATCAACAATCACGTTCCCGCAAAAGCTTCCCAAGAGAAGGAAAAGAAGAAGTGGGGGAGGACGAACTTGTTGCCACACTCACTTAGGTACATTCCTCATAGACTAGCCCTCCAGATTTAAGGGCAGTAGGTCACCTGAGCCTAAAAGCACTCAGAGTACCGATGCAAGTAAGATCAGGGCAGGCCGCTTATAACACAGTGGTCACTCTAAAAGTTCTTTAGGGCATCTACTGTGAGGTTTCCATCTTTTCTTCTCTGTCCTCCTGCATCTTCTATGGCTTTCCTTTGTCCTCCTCTTTCCCCATTTTCTGCGTCCTGTGCCCAGCAACAGCAGCAGCACCGCAGGCATTATACCACTGTCAGGGAATTAAATCAGCATTTGGTAGCCAGACCTCCCCTTGAGCCTATGAAAGCATGTGTGCTTGAGGCCCTCAAAGTGTGAAGTCATCTCAAAGAGCACGTAGCTAAAGGGAACCTATATGTGATGTGACAAGGTGTAGCGGGGGTTCAGGTGGAGCACCCTGGCCGCGTCACACTCGATTATAAAGGATACGGGGTGTAAACGCTGGAAGACGCGAGAAACCAGGGTGGTAAATAAAGCCCAAACTAAGCACTCTCAGACGCGCAGGCGCGACGCTCACAGCGCTGCTCCCGAGGCCGCCCCACTGCGCCTGCGCACAGAATCCGTGGCGGGTGGGGGAGCGGAGAGGAGCACTCCGGCCTGGCCCTCCCACCGCCTCAGCCCCCTCCGCCCGCAAGCCCCGCTTCCTCCAGCTGCTTGCCTTCCCAAACAACCGGGGGCGCCGCCGGCGCTCTCCGTCCATTGGCCCTTGGTCTCTTCCGTTTCCGCCCAGCCCTCCGCAGCTCGCCAATCAGCTTGGGCGTCTGGGTGAGGGGCCACCTCTGAGGCTGTCGCTTCGGCTTCTCTGCCTCCTCCGGCTGCTGCCTCCGCTGCTGCCTCCTCCTTCCCCACCTCCTCCGTCAGGGGAGCGTCTGCGGGGGCCTGAGGGGCGGCGGCGGCGGCGGCTGCGATATGGAGCCGGGGGCCGGCGGCCGAAGCGCTGTTCGCGGGCAGGGGGCCGGGCACCCCAACACTCCGCCGCCCCGGGAGCAGGAGCGGAAGCTGGAGCAGGAGAAGCTCTCCGGGGTGGTGAAGAGCGTCCACCGGCGGCTCCGCAAGAAGTACCGGGAAGGTAAACAGCGAGCTGAGCGAGGGGGGGAGGGGAGGCCCCATCACCCCCAACCTTGTCACCTCTTCCCTCCCCCAAAGAGGCCACCATTAAAACCGAAAGGATCTGCACGTCAGCCCGGCCGGTGCCGCTCTCCCCGGCGGGGTCCGAGCCCCCGTCGGCATCAGCCGCGCTCCGCCCGCCCCCTTTTCTTCGAGCGCCCTTGAGGAGAGTTCCAGGCCTCCAGAGGCGCGGAGTCCCCACCCGTCCAAGCCCCTGTCCCCCGGCCGGGGTGCTGAGATCGTTGCCACCGCACACACGAACACAGACACATTCGCGGAGGCGGTGAGGGTCGCTCGCCGCGAGGGGCACACAGGTAAAACACGAAGGCAGGTGAAATCCATTTGCAGAAGACGGAAAGCAGGCCGAGTTGCCCCTGACTTCTTTGCGCCAGACCAGCCTGTTGTTCCATTTGCTTCCACGTCCGACCCCCTTCCTGGGACTTCATTCCTATTGCCTCGCATTGGCTTCCAGGGCTGCGAAGTCAGCAGGCCTTTTAGCTGACGGGACTTCACCTTGTTACTAGGGGGACGGACTACACCCCGGCCCCCGCCCCCCATTCTTCAGACACTCGATCTCAGTGTGTATCTAGGCCGGTGAGGACGAGATCTGGGCAGGTTCTCGAAAAGCTGTTGAGTTTTGAAGCCTCCTAAAGACACAGATGCCGAGGAAGCCGGCCTTCCAGGGAGGTGGGAACCCCCTCTTTGGAAGATCCTGAGCAGGGCGAGAAGCGTTTAGTAGCTTTTGCTTGTGTCTGAGGAGTGCTTTCAGTTGGAGTCTGCAGTTGTCCTTGGTATTTTTTAAATATAGGCTTTTGCACAGAGCTATTTTATAAGATTGTGACACTGAAAATTTTCAGTGTTTTCATATGCTCAGGAGAGATTTCTCTTAAGTATCAAAATGGGGGATTAGCTTTCAACTGGCTCTTGTTTTAGCTTAATTGCAAACTGAAAATTCAGCAGCCTTCTAGTGTTAGTCTTAGACTTAGTTAATAATTTAGGATTAGAAGGAAAATTATGACAATGAAGAAACAGAGACATGTAAGATCATGTTACTGTTGATTTACACACAACTTTTCAATTACTGCAGAAAGTTAAAACTAAGTGTCCTTTGTTCTTT
Organism: Tarsius wallacei; assembly: GCA_963574415.1. Taxonomy (NCBI): domain Eukaryota; kingdom Metazoa; phylum Chordata; class Mammalia; order Primates; family Tarsiidae; genus Tarsius; species Tarsius wallacei. The sequence continues at coordinate 33,806 of CAUYQG010188000.1, forward strand.
GGAATGTAGTTAAAATGTTTCTTTTTTGAAACTTTAAAGGTTTCTTTCCTTGGCAACTCAAGCCCAGCTTTTAATAGAGGCTGCTTAAATAGTCATCCCAAACGTGGCTTGTAGTTATTGTTTAATAGGTAGCAATAGAAAGAGATTTATCAGACACAGTTAAGATGTTGAAATTTATTTTTTAAAAGAGTGTTTTAAACCCAAACCCACAATTTAGTCAATAAAATGAGTGGTTACCATAGCAACAATTGCATCATTCTTGATATTCAAAGAATGCACTTACATAATGGCATTCACTGTAGATTTTATGTTATTTGGAGAAATTAGATAAATGCACACACTTTTCTGCAATTTATCATGCTATTTTTTACAAATTTAAGTGCATCATTTTAAAGAAAAAATGCATATAATTCAGTTTCTATTTTTACCATTTAATAATCGTTTCATTATTATTCATTATTCATTTATTCATAATGAATAGGTTCCACTTAAATTAACACATTAATGTGTCATCATCTCTTCAAGTGCTGTTTATACTTGCTTAGTTCCCACATGTTTAAACATGACTTTAAGCCCAAATATTAACCACAGAAACACTTTATTTATAGTGAACACTGGTAGTGGTAAGTTACCAGAGCTAGACTAGCTACATGCAGTTCACAAGTGAATAATCTAGTATACTTTTGGGAAGGTAAAGTCCTGTCGGTCTAAACATTTGAATGAGAATGTTCTTTAGGCATTGTAATGCCCTGAATTCACCAGTGATCTAGACTTATCTAGGCTTTGTTCCAATGATATACAAAGCTCCATCAGTGAACTAGCAAAATAAATGATCCTAATGAACATGCTGTTTCTACCTATATTTCTGACATATAGACCCAATATTAGTTGTAAAAAAGGCATCTGTGAAAAATGCACATAATAATCTCAGAGAAATAACTTTGAAGTGTTTTACTTAGGGACTTAGTATTGTAATACTGATGGCCCCTAGTCTAAACATATTTTACAAATTCATTTGCAAGTCAGCTTTTATCTTATGTTAATATAAATGGTACTTAGGTGTTAGATCTACCTGCAGAGACCTGCTTAATCAATAAAATACCTGAACTGTAGTACCAATGACTGTGGAGATGATACTGCTTTTATAACAATTTCCATACCAGAAAATGCAGTGAAAATTTCAGCTTAGAATCCTGGAGTGTTAGAATGGAAGGAACCTTTAAGCATTTAGCAATGAATGATTCCCAAACATGGCTGATCACTGGCCTCATCTGGGTGCTTTTTAGAAAATTCCTGCATTACACTTCAGTTCTGTAGTTTCAGATCTCTATCAAGATCTGGAAATTTGTCATTGAGATTTAATAACTCCTTTGTTTTACAGATGAGTAAGCCAAGTCCCAGAAAGATTAAAATAATTTGCTTGAAGTTTGGGTAGTTAATTTATTAATACTATAAATGTTTTATGGGAATAATATAGCTTTTTCTCCCAACTCCAAATCTTACATTGGCAACTGCAAATGTTAGAATAGGAGGGAAAATTGGAAGCAGAAAGTGACCCTAGAACTTGCATTAGGGAAAAGGATATAAGTTAGTGGGAATGGACGGTTCATAGGATACGTTTGACTAGCTAAGTTGGAGCTATTTGAGGTGTGGGTTTTGGGGAGAGAGAGTTGATAGGGAAGGAAATAAGTTGGGGTGGAATAAAGAAGGAGGCAAAATAGTCACTGAACAGTAAGGAAAGGAGTGAGGACTAGATAATCAGTATAAGGTTGGAGAACAGAGTTTCCCTTATCTCTGGCAGAGGAATTGAAAATTATACAGGAAAAAGAAAGTGAGTTTTTGTTTTGTTTTGTTTTGTTTTTTGCTGTAGTAGGAAAAGATTTCCAAGATATCTCTCCACTGGTCCCTAATTCATTTTTCCAGCTGATGCTTGTTGGGGTGATGAGCAGGCATGGGGTGGGGTGGTAAGGGAAATGGGGGGGCGGGGGTGGGGGTAGGGTGGAGAGGGTTGTGAAGACTAGCAGGTAGATGTAATTTACTCTTTTCATTGAACACTTTTCCCCCTCTCTGTTTACTGTCTGCTCTGTGTCACCACTTAAATGCTTCTGTGCCAATTTGTGTAAGTGTAAAGTGAGAATTGAAGATGGTCAGTGTTCCAGGCAATTCTGGTTTCTGAAGTAGTTACTAAAAGGAAATGGTAGGGAGATGCCTAACAGTGGTGATGAGGAGGGATGTTTCTGGTGTCAGCCATTTATAGTTGAGACATTCTTCTAAATTGAGGTTATATAAGTGGAATTATGCTTGCCCATATAGATGGTTTCTGCCTTTGCTATATAGAATTTTTAAAATTTGACCTGCATGTAAACCAAAAATATTTTAAATATATCATAAGACTTTTTAATAAGAAACAGCTAGGTTTGCTTTTCAAACAGGGACTTCATTGTTTAATCAGATGTGCCGATAAGTACATATCAAATTGAGAACTGAAGTAGAGCCATGTGTGTTTTCGGTTGTCTTTATATGTTTTTTTTTTCTGTAATCCTATTCGCACGAACCCATTTCTATAATGATTACTTTTAAACCTGGCATTTCTTTTTCTAACCTGGAAGTATTCGTGTAAAAATGCCCAAGGAAATGTTTTGAAAAGACTACAGCTGTCAGGAGTAGACATATGCTCTTCATTCCATTTAGCTTTTTTTTCTTGTGGCTATCTTTAGGAAATTTTATCAATTTATTCAGTCCCTGAGTTTACTTATTCTACCAGCTAAACAGATCACATAAACCCATTCAGCTTATAAATCACAGAAAAATAAAAATGCATACTACACAGTTAACAGTTATTCACAATGTCATGGAATTATTGGTGATCTTTATTATACTCTTCTACATTTAAAAATCAGTATTATATAAACAAGCATTGTTGATATCGAAGCAGAACAGAGGAACACAGATTAGGCTGGTTCTGTAGATTAAGTCCTGGAAAAAATGGTGTTTCAAAGGTTAATAGTTGTGAGCAGCATTTGAGTCAAGGATTAAATAGCCTACTTTAGATGTTTAATCCTTATTAATTATTCAAACTCTTCCTCATAGTTTGAGACAAAGGGTGAGTTAGAACAACAGTTTAGGATAAGCTGAAAAATATTTTTGTGATTGATTATTCTCTTGTAAACACCAAAAACAATGAAATTTGGGGAAAGTGAGAAAACCTTTGAATTAGAATAATTTTAAACCAGGAAGTCTAAAAATGAAAGAATGAATGTAATGTTCTTGTTTTTCTGTGATGTTGCTGTTTTTCCTGAAACAAAGTTTTTTGTTGTTCCCAAACACAGCTTACTGAAACAAAGTTTTAAAGTTGTTTTTAAAATTAGGATAGCCAACTGTTTTTAATTGAACTTTTCTTAATTTGTTTTTCTTCAGTGAACTTTCAACATAACTGCTTTAAAAATACTGACTAACTCCAAGACCCTAAGAAATTAAACAGGTTCTCTTTGTTTTACTCTTTTTTCAAGTGGGGTTTTGTTCTTTTTTTTTTTTTTTTTAATGTTCTTTCCAGGCACTCATTCTGATGTAGAATCAGAAAGTTTTTTGTGATAGAATCTTTGCTTGATCAGCAAAATAAGTAAGGTAAAAAGACTCTGCTGACGATCCTATTAACTTTGCCCTAGGAGAGTCTGAACTGCCATTTCAGAAGAAGAAAAAAAAAAAAAGTTCAATAATCAGTAACACAAAAGATAAAGGGAATATTGATATAGTAAATTCAGTGAAGGGCACAAAGGTTTTCGATGTATGCTAGCTATTTAGCTATTGGATTTTGTTATGAGTTTTCTTTGTGATAAGGTACCTTTTTAGGGCTTTTAGTGCATATTCTTTGATTAATGGAAAAAAATAAACCTACAGATGTTGTGGTTCTTAGCCTTGTTTCCATATCATCTTTGGAAATTTGTGAACCATAGACATCTATGTTATTTAAAATCTCACAGAGTACACAATGGACAAAGAGGTTGAGGATCACTGATCTATTACAACAAGAAGGAATCTAGAAGAAGGAGAAAGGAGGCACTTATACTAACCTGATTTAGAGTTGATAATAGCATAAATAGCAGTAGTGATGATGAAAATAAAAGAAGAGACTTTTTGAAAGGCAGGCGGGGTATGGTGGCTCACGCCTATACTTCCAGCACTTTGGGAGCCTGAGCCAAGAGGATTGCTTGAGCCCAGGAGTTTGAGACCAGGGTACCATAGACCTCTTCTCTACAAAAAAAATTAGCCAGGTGTGGTAGCACACATCTGTAGTCCCAACTACTCAGGAAGCTGAGGCAGGATCACCTGAGCCCAGGAGGTTGAGGCTGCAGTGAGCTGTGAGCATGCCACTGCACTCTAGCCTGGATGACAGAATGAGACCTAGATTTTAAAAAAAGTTAGAGTAAACAGTTTTAGTGAAAGTAAAGGAGAAGGATCGAAGGATGCCAATATTCCTTGCCTGGGAAAATGTAAGTAGCCTTTAGCATCCAGTTTGGAAATGTGTGTGTTTGGGTAGGGGTGGGGCAGGAAAACAGGATAGGCAGGCAGGTTGGCCTATTATAGGGATGGTGGTAATGATTTAGTTTGAAATGTATCCTTTGTAAGTTTAGAGTTGGAAGCCCTTTACCTGGAGGTTAAAGCTTTGAGGGCAGGTGAACTGCCCAGTGGGGTTATGATAATGTATAACTGAGGTTAGATCCTTGAAAGATGCCAATACTAACAGGTTGATGGAGAAAGTGGAACCATCACAGAGCATAAAGAGTACTCCTGCCGGGCTCAGTGGCTCAGCCTGTAATCCCGCACTCCTAGGGAGTTTCTACTGTGCTGGGTGCTAACACAACAGTAGAACTATATCCGCTGCCATTCATGCTTAATTTACAGTAGAGTGAACATGTTCGTGGTGGCAACTTAGAGTCCTCAAGAAAAGGTAAAATTATGTTTACTGTAACATTTTAACAAAATATTTGGCAGATACAGTGGCTTGTGCCTGTAATCCTAGCACTTTGGAAGGCCGAGGGGAGAGGATTGCTTGAGTCCAGGAATTTGAGACCAGCCTAGTCTCCATTGGTTTAGGTGCAATGTTTTTTTCAATAAGTGTGTAACATGTTTGCAACTTCAAAGCATCTAAGGCAATGGTTCTTAAACTTTAGTGTGCTCCCAGATCTTCTTAAGAAGTAAACTTTTAGAATGCTGATTCCTAGGCTCACAAAAAGCAATTCAGCAAGTCTCAGACTGAGACTTAGGGATCTGCGTATTAGTCATCTCTTATGTGATTCTGATGCAGGTAATCATTGGACTCATTGGACCTCTTTTTGGAAAAACACCAACATAAGGTTTTTTTGTTGCAAAGAAGAGCACAGCACTTTGATGCTAAAGAATGTGCTTGTCCTGAGAGTTCTAATTGTTTTCCACATTAATTCTTTACTCTTATGTGCCTATGATAAAAGTACAGTATACAGAAGTTAAACATAGGTTGAGATAACTGAATAATGATTTTTCAGTAGAAGTGTTCTTGCTACACCACTGTGTAAAGAGTTACTTGTTATTAAGGTACACTATAAGAAATTATCCTGAAATTTCTTCATTGATCGTTTTGACACATATTATTTTTTATATTTGTTTTTCATTTGTTTCCATTTCTGTAGAGGAAATCGTCTACCTAGATTATTATCTAAATAATTCAGGCATATTTGCCACATTATCTCTGTTATAATTACCTTTTCTTGCAATACTTTGGTTAACTTGAAAAATCCAGTTCTTGGAAACACCTCTTCTGTCATAGATCTAAAGATTGTTTACCATATGTAATTAAAATAAAAAATTAACTTAGGATCATACAACTCTATGTATGTAGTATTTTCAAGGTCAGTCTCACATATTGTTCAAGTTTGGCAGTTGAGTTTAGACGTTCCTGTTTTATTATCAAATAGTACTTTTGGAACTCCTGTTTTTATTAGTTCTTGTTTAATAACAAAAGCAGCAGAATCTCTACTGTCTTCAAGTAACATAAATACCAGTAGAGGTATTAACTGTAGCTATTCTGTCTTTATGTCTTCAAGATAGCATTAGATAGGGATTGGATGGCTCTGGACATCATCCCTCACTCCCACCCCTACCAAGTCAAGTGAAATTTTGTAAAATGTTCACCTTTAAATCAGAAGTAGTGATATGCAAGAAGTTTAAAATCCTAATGTTTTTAACAATTTAACATCTAGATTATCAAGTATTATGGCATAGAACCAGAGATCTTCAGGCCTCTTTTGAAATGGTCTCCTCATGGATGATCATTTAGGCCAGTTTATTAGTATGTAAGCTCCTGAAACAAAGATCTGGGTTTCATTAACCTCCCTCTCCACAAACACACTTGTGTATAGCACCTAGCACACTTAACTTATGCTTCCATAGCACAATCGTGCTTACCTTTATATTATTTATAATTTAACAGTTCACTTGTCTGTCTTTTCTACTAAGTTCCATCAGTAAAACTCTGCCTTTTATCTCTGTATCCTTAAGTACATAGCACCATGCCTTGTAGGTTTAAGATATGCACAAAAAAGAAGCTAGTATAAATATTTCCAGATAGTTGAATTTAATCCTTTTTATATTCTTAACTTTTAACTTTCGGATATGAATCTATTCTAATAAATTTATGTTCATGTCTTCTTAATTTGAATATATTAGATTAATTTTACCTTTTTTTAAAAGGTCCAAGTTATCATGCTGAACATAATTCTACCTTTCTGTAAATAAAACTATAAATAACAGAGAATATAGATATTGTAAAGTGCCTTGTCTTACCTAACATTTGATAAATGTTTGTTAAATCAACTTGCCTTATTTTACTTGCCTTATTTTACTATATACAGTAATTTCGATTTCTTATCTTATCTGCTACTTCTTCCCTACCCACTGGTCCCTGCATACCAGCTCAAGTGTCAGCCCAAGATTTTTTAAGAAAAGAATTGTCAGTCTACAGAAAAATTAGAACTAATAAGGATATTGTGAGCATGTGTCTCTGTGTTGGTACTACAGATGGTAATAGTTTTATATATTTGCTTATGTTTACTTATATTTATATATCCTGACTTTACAGATAACATTTTGCAATCCCAATATCAATCTCTTAAATTTTGGAGGTGAAATTTGTACTGATTGCAAAATCTATCATGTGAGAACCACTGATCTAAACTGTACTGATTTATTATGCTTTAAATGTAGATATACAAATGTCCATTGCTGGGGTTATTTTAGAATAGATGGTGAATCCCCACACCTTTAGAGGGGCATCTGAGTATCCCCCATACCTGTTTATGTAGAAATTATCTACTTATGAAAATTAAGTTCCTGAAGGTTTTTTCATAAGTCCTTTTATTTGAAAGTTGAAAGTTAAACTAATCAAATGATCCATGTGGTCATATACACATCTATAAAGTTAACTTTGCAAGGGGAATAACAGATGTGATATTGCTTCTGACTTTCCTTGATTTTTTTCCATCTCCCTTACAGAATGTATCCAAAGACTTGCATTTTGGATTAAGTATTTTTTTTTATCATAAATATGTGTATAATAAGAGGTTTCTCCAAAAACAGAATACACCATGAGCCAAATTGTTTGTAGATGTTAAGTTTAGTCCATACATTGTTTTGTATTTAATTAAATTGAACTCTTCAGGCTGCCCCAAGCCTCACTGCTCTTTATATTATTACACCAGGGATTTGAGTTTAGAAGTTTGCCATAGACCATTGGTTTTGAGCCATTGCTGCACAATGGGTTCATTTGGGGAATGTTAAAATAAATGACCATTTGTCACTCCAGACCAATTAAATAAAATGAAACTTCTAGGAGATTCCAGTGTGCAGCCAAAGTTGAGAATCACAGCTCCGAAATCTAACAAATAATGCAGTTGCAAAGACTAAATAACTGCATTTGACTGACAAGAGACCATTTGTTTATAGTTAGTAGAGTCAAGGTACTTTCCTCTAGGACAAAGCTTTGATCATATCAGTGAATGTTCATGAATTAAATCCTTATGAAGAGAAGCAGAGTTAGTGGTTAGAAGCATGACTTTGGCTTTTGACTGCCAGGTTTGTTGTGTAACCTTGGAAAAGCTACTTAATTTCTCTACTTCAGTTTCCTTATCTATAAAGTAGAATATCTGCCTCAATGGGTTGGCTACCATGTTGAGGGTGGCAGGGGGTCACAACATCTATAAGGGTACCTGATCTTTAAACCAGGCAAAGTGGGGATGGGAGGCCCAAACGTTACCTGTGTGATGTCCACTTGTGTACCTAGTCCTGAATTGTACCCTACATCTTTAAAAAAAAATACACACACAAAAAGAATTAAATGAATTAATATTTGTAAAGTTCTTAAAATGATATTTGACACATCGGAAGCACTAAATTTGTTAAATACATAAATTAAAAAATAAAAATAATAGCTTTTGTCTCTGTAGCTATATTTCCTTGATGCATTTAAGGACTATAACATTGAAGACTGGATGGCTTCTGGAGTTTTTAGACTGTTCTTTAGTCTTCTCTCTTCTCAGTATTAAAATGACTGCCATTTTTTTGGGGGGGGGACCACTTTTGCTGCTTATGTTTCTAAGTTTTTATATGAAAAGCCCTACCTTTTTAGCACATCAGTATATTGGTGTTGTTTTCCTTCCTTATTAGAGAAATGACTGTTTATATCATGTTGAGTGTAAGATACATATTTTCCAACTTTTTGTTACTTTTTTTGATTCTCTGGTGCTGTTTCATCACCAAACACTTAGGAGAATTTTGTCCCATTTTTATATTTATCACTGTATCAGGTACACAGGAATGCTGAGAATATTGGTCTGTGTGTGGTTAAACTATGTTTGTGAGATAATCTGATTGTGAACATTTTATTTTAATGTCTTGGAATGGCAGCTGAACTTGTTTCTACTTAGTCATGAGTTTTTCTACTTACCTCATGTTAGAGAAAATGACCTTTAAAGGTTCTTTGAACCTGAATTTGGTAATCTGCATCTATAGATAATGCATTTTAGGATCCATGTTTGACAGTATGCCTAAGTCAAAATCAAATAAATTGTTCTGAATTTTTAGAAGTTCTAGACTTGCCAGGCTCGGTGGCTCAGCCTGTAATCCCGCGCTTTGGGAGGCTGAGGTGAGTGGATTGCCTGAGCCCACGGGTTCGAGACCCGCCTGGGCAACTTGGCAAGACCTCATCTCTACAATAAATCAAAAAATTAGCCGGGCATGGTAGTGCGCACCTGTAGT
>CAUYQG010188007.1:0-19894 GCA_963574415.1 Tarsius wallacei
CAGTACGCATAAGACATATAAGCAGCCATCAGATACATGAAAAAATGTTCAGCCTCACTAGTAATCAAATAAATGAAAATTAAAACTACATTGAGAATGGCCATCATCAATAGAGAGGATGTGGCGAAAAGGGAACACTTCTACACTGTTGGTGGGAGTGTATACTAGTACAGCCTCTGTGGAAAACAGTGTGGTGATTCCTAAAAGTTCTAAAGATCGACCTTCCATATGACCCCTCAATCCCCCTACTGGGAATATACCCAGAAAAACTCAAATCACTCTATAAAAAAGATACCTACACACGTATGTTTATCACAGCATTGTTCACAATATCAGGAACATGGAACCAACCGTGCTACCCATCAAAAGAGGATTGGATTTAAAAAAAGGTGGTACATATACACAATGGAATATTACACAGCCATAAAGAACAAAATCATGAACTTCACAGCAACCTGGATGGACTTAGAGTCTATAATACTGAGTGATCTTCCACAGAAACAAAGAACTGAGTATCACATGTTCTCACTCATAAATGGACCTTGAACAACTATTGTAATACTATAAGAAAAGGGTTGACAGTAGCAGGAAACTGCAGGGGGTAGGGGGTTGGAAAGTGGGATTGGCAGTAGTGGGAATCTGCCTGGGGAATCATCAACAAGGGTACCTGCACAAAGAATATTTGTTTACCTAACCCTGAGTTATACCCTACAATTTTAAAATAAAAAATTTAAAGGTGAAAAATAATAAATAAATAAATAAAATAAAGTGGTGACTTCAGTTAGAAGTTAACAGAGAGAAAGCAGCTCCACTATCCAAGATGAAAATCTTGTTTGAGGCAAGACACAAACTAGTCAGATATGAAACAAAGGGTTGCAGAGGTTAAAGACTGTGAAAAGAGGGTTGAAAAGCTTTCCAAACAGTCAGAGCTGACCAAAGACTGAGCACATATACAGGAGAGATAAGAGTGGGTCCAAACTATTCACACATGCATGGCCAAGACAGCCTGAACAGGTGCATAAAAACAACATAAGAATGCCCGATGGAAGTAAAAACTAGGGCAGACTAGAAAACAGCCTGTCCTTTGAATGGATTCCCGAGTTCACACACACATACATCCTTAGAGTGTAAGCCTTACTGACTTGAGATATTTGAGCATAACCTCTAATCAATCTTTAGTTATCCTTAAGCTATGCAGACACAGGAAAGAATCCTTGGAAGTCAAGCCCTAAAAGTTAAAAAATGAGAAATAGAACTGAGCAGAGACAACAGTAGCTGCATACTAAGGGAGAGATAAACTTCAGAAATTTAGGCTAGTTAACTTACTAAACATAGACAAAATAAAACCACTACCACCATACTCAAGAGAAAATAAATCACAATCCACAGTTGCTAAGATATGTTACTAAAAATGTCCAATATTCAACAACAACAGCAAAATAAGGCAAGTAATGAAATAAGAAAAATAAGACAAGTAATGAAATAAGAAAGTGTAACCTATACTTGGAAAAAAGCAGTCAATAAAAAACCATCTTTGAGTCTATCCAGAGGTTGGATTCACAAAGACCTTATGCAGTTATTAAAATATATTTACAGAACCTTATTAAAAGTTTCAATAATTAAAGGAAAGTATGATAGCAATGACTCAACAAATAGAGAATCTCAACAAAGAGTTACTATAAAAAACAGAAATTCCAGTTGAAAATTCCAATAACTAAAGTGAAAAATTCAGCAAAAGGGTTCAATAGTACATTCTAAATAATCAGTAGTAATAAGAAAAATAGATATTAATCAGTCTGAAGAACAGAGACAAAAAGGATTTAAAAGTAAATAAATAAACAAACAGAACCCAAGAGATCTTTGGGACAACATCAAGTCTACCAAAGTGCATAGAATGAGAGAAAGGGGCAGAGGAAAGGTTTAAATATATACCAGCCAAAAAAGTCTTTAAATTTGATGTTCAAAATCTGTAGGTCTGAAATCTAAATGACCCCAAATAAGATACACACAGAGATCCACACAAAGACACATCATAGTCAAACTGTTGAAAGACAAAGAGAAAATAAAATCTTGAAAGCAGCAGAGAAAATTAATCACAAAGGAACAATGAGATTAACAACTGGCTTCTCAATAGAGACATCGGAGGTCAGAAGCCAATGGGATGACATATTCAAAGTTTTGGAAAAACAACTGTCAACCAATTAAACAAAATTATCCTTCAAAAATGAAGGTGGGAGAAAAAAGACATTCCCAGATAAAGGTTGAGAAAATATGTTGCTAGCAGACCTGCCTTAGATAAATTCAGCAAATATTAAAGAAAATCCTTCAGGCTGAAAAAGAATGACATCAGATGTTAACATGAATTCATAGTAAATGAAGAGTATCTAGAATACTAAATATGTAGATAAATATAAAATATTCTCTAAATAAAGACATTTTTCTCTTTTCTTCTCTTCTTTAAAACACACAAGATTGTACAAAGTAATAATTATAACACTATTGGGTTTGAAATATACATAGATGCAATTGTTTAACTTATTTAACTAAACAGTTAACTTTTAATTGTTAAAAATTTTTGACATATACATATGTAACATATATAGCAATAAGAATCCAAAGGAGAGAGGAGGAAAAGGAGATATATTGGAACAGGTTTGTATATTCCACTGGAATTGTTATAATTTAGATGAATAAATCTACATGATAAATTAATTATTATTAATTTATTAAGCTAAAGTACATTGTTATAAATTAGGTTACATATTTTAATCTCTAGAACAACCATTAAGAAAATAACAAAGAACAAGAAAATAAGCATATTTTAAAATCCAAAGACAAATTAAAGTGACTCACTAAAAACTATTAGTTAACACTAAAAGAGGAAATAAGGAGATACAAATAGACAGGAAATCATATAGAACGTAAATACTGAATGGCAGATGCAAAGCCATATTAATAATTGCATTAAATGTGAATGAACTAAATAAACATTGCACTCAAAAGGCAGAGATTGTCTGTCAATAAAAAAACACAACTGTAAGCTGGGTGTGGTGGCTCATGCCTATAATACCAGCACTTTGGGATGCTGAGTGGGGAGGACTGCCTGAGCCCATGGGTTCGAGACCAGCCTAGGCAACTTAGCAAGATCTCATCTCTACAATAAATCAAAAAATTAGCCAGGCGTGGTGGCATGTTCCTGTAATTCCAGCTACTTGGAAGGATGAGGTGGAAGGATCAACTGATCGCAGTAGGTCAAGACTGTAGTGGCCATGAGCATGCCACTGCACTCCAGTCTGGGTGACAGAGTGAGACTCAAACTCAAAAAACAAAAAACCACAACCGAACTAGATGTTATCTATAAGAAATACATCTTGAATTCTAACACATAAAAAGGTTGGAAGTCAAAATAGAGAAAGATATACCAGTTAAATAGTAAGCATAAGTAAGCTGAACTGGCTACATTAATATCAAATGAAACATACTGTAAAGCAGAAAAAATTACGAGAGGCAAAGAAGGACATTTCATAATGATAAACCCATCAACACATAAAGAAGATGTAACAATTATAATGGTATATTCAACTAATAACAGAAACACCAAACTTAGAAAGCAAAATCTGACAGATATAAAAAAGAAATAGACAAGTCAACATAAACAGTTGAAAATTTCAATATTCCACTATTCATCGTTGGCAGGACACTTAGACTAAAAATCAACAAAATTATCAAATTCTTAAAACTATCAACCAAATTGATTTAATATCAGTAGAAAACTCTACTCAATAACTGTAGAGCACATATTCTTTTCAAGCACACATGAAACATTCTTCAGGATAAAACATAGAAGTCTCAACTTTCAAATTAAAGTTTAATATCACAAAGGACATTTTCTGATCACAATGGAATCACATTAAAGAGGCATCTACAACCAAAAGAAATCTGGGAAAATATCAAATATTTGGAAATTAAACAACATACTTAATTTTAAAAGTCCAAGAATCAAATAAGAAATAAAAAGGGAACTTTAAAAATATTTTTAACTGAAGCCAGGCTCAGTGGCTCAGCCTGTAATCCCGCGCTTTGGGAGGCTGAGGTGAGTGGATTGCCTGAGCCCGCGAGTTTGAGACCCGCCTGGGCAACTTGGCGAGACCTCATCTCTACAATAAATCCAGCTACTTGGAAGGCTGAGGCAGAAGGATTGCCAGAGCCCAGCAGGTCGAGGCTGTGGTGGCCAGGAGCGGCCACTGCATTCCAGTCTGGGCGACAGAGTGAGACTCCAACTCAAAAAAAAAAAAAAAAAATTTTTTTTAACTGAATGAAAATGAAAGCATGATATATCAACATATGGGATGTACGGAGAGCAATGCTTAGACAAAATTTTATAGTTGTCATGTCTGTATCAGGAAAGAAATGTTTTAAGTCAATAACCTAAGCTTCAAACTTAAGAAAATACATAAAGAGAACTATATCCAAAGCAAGCCAAAGAAAAGAAGTAAAGATTAAAAGGACAACTTATTAGAAAATTAGAAAGTAGAGAATGTTTAAAACTAAAAGTTGCAGCCAGGTGCAGTGGCTCACGCCTGTAATCCCAGCACTTTGGGAGGTGGAGGTGAGAGGATTGCCTGAGTCCAGGGGTTCAAGACCAGCCTGGGCAACCTGGCAAGACCTTGTCTCTACAACACATCAAAAAATCAGCCAGGCGTGGCAGTGCATGCCTGTGGTTCCAGCTACTTTGAAGGCTGAGGCAGAAAGATTGCCTGAGTCCAGCAGGTTGAGGCTGTGGTGACCGTGAATGTGCCACTGCATTCCAGCGTGGGCAACAGAGTGAGACTCTGACTCAAAAAAACTAAATAAATAAACTAAAAGTTTCAAACTATAACGAAAGATAAAGAAAACTGACATATCCTTAGTTAAACCGACTAAGAAAATTTAAAAATACATATTATCAAAAACTATCAAAATAAAATGGAAATATCACTACTAGCCCTCCAGAAATTAAAAGGATTAAAAGGGAATATTATAAACAACTTAGACAACTTAGATGAAATGAGCAAATTCCTAAAAAGCCCCAAATTTCCAAAATAGTCTAAAAATATAGGTAGAAAATCTTAATAAACCTGTATAAGAAAAAAAAATTAATAAAAAAAATCTTCTAACAAAGCAAAGCCCAAACCCAGATGGCTTCATTGGTGAACAAAAAAGAATGTCTGCTCTTACCACGGAACAGGACAAAGATGTTCTCTTGTGCCATTTTTATTCAACATTGTAGTGGAAAGTCTGGCTAGTGTAAGAAGAAGAAAAGGAGGAAGGAGGGAAAGAAATAGGGAAGAAAAGAAGCAAGGAATAAGTGAAGGAAGGAGGAAAGAAAAATAAACTCTAGATATGAAAGGAAAAAAAACAGAACTTATTTGCAGAACTGTATGTCAGGAGTCCTCAATTCCTGGGCCATGGATGGGTAACATTCTGTAGACTGTTAGGAACCGGGCCACACAGCAGGAGGCAAGCAGCGGGTCAGTGAGTGAAGCTTCATCTGTATTAACAGCCACTCCCCATCACTCGCATTACTGCCTGAGCTCCATTTCTGTCAGATCAGTGGCGGCATTAGATTTTCATAGGAGCACGAACCCTATTGTGAAATGCACATGCCAGGGATCTAGCTTGTGTGCTCCTCATGAGAATCTAACGCCTGATGATCTGAGCTACTGGGAGTGGCTGCAAATACAGATAAACATTAGCAGTGAGGTTTGAATGCACAGAGACCATAATATATCAATTGCGCATAGACTCATATCAAAACTCTATCAAGTGAGTGGCAAGTGAGTAGACAAACTTTAATTGCATAGCTACATCTGATGGCAGGCTTTCAGTCAGGATCTGATACTTATTTTCGTCCACATGTGGCTCACCCATTATTTTATTTACCACTTCCATCTGCACCCCTTTCCCACCCTGTGCACTTGTCCCAGTCATAGTTTTGGTTAGCCCCCAAGCTAACCCTAGCCAGAATGAGTAAAAAAACAAATGTCCTTTATGGCTGCAAATTATTCCATCGTGTATATGTACCACATTTTTGCTTTTTCCAGTCCACTGCTTAAAACTCTCAAACTAAGTATAGAAAGATTCTTCCTCAACCTGACAAAAAGCATTTTTGCCATTGTGAATAATGCAGCAATAACATGTGAGTGAAGGTTACAGAATGATTTGAGTTCTTTGGGGTATATTCCCAGAAGAGAAAATGCAGGGTCATGTGGAAGATTGATTTTTAGGTTTTCCATAGAGGTTATACTAGTTTACATTCCCGCCAACAGCGTAGAAGCGTTCTTTTTCCCCCTTATCCTCCCCAGCATCTGTTGTTTTTTGAGTTATTGATGATGGCCATCCTGACTGGAGTTAAGTGATGTCTCAATACGGTTTTAATTTACATTTCTTTCATGATTAAAGAGGCTGAGCATTCTTTATGTATCTGTTGGCTACTCATATGTCTTCTTCTGAGAGGTATCTATTCGTATATTTTGCCCATTTTTAAATAAGATGTTGGGAGCCAGCTTCAGAGGTCTTCACGTTGACAGGGTCCAGAAGGCTGAAGACCCCAGGTTGCAGGGCAATCTGGGCAGCTATCGGCCCTGCTTCTTCTATCTCCACTCTTGATCTCACCACTGGAAACCTGGGAGTTGGAAAATGTAAAAAGCTCTGAATGGGAAAAATAATTTTTAGCAAATAATAGTGTTTAGTAAAAGAAGGATTTGTTTTGTTAAAAGTATACTCTTCCATTAGAGAACCCTTGGCTTTACTTCCCTTTGCTAAGGAGGCTTGTAATTCTGGTTAGGGATTGTGACTAAAGTAACTTGAGCCCAAGAGGCCTTTTGTTTTACAAAGGTTGAAGTTCATTCTCCCTGGCAGGAGATAATTGACACAGATTGCAAACACCAGGTGTGACATTATAGAAAGCTAGTCAGGTCAACTTGCAGGTAAGAAACCTTGAGAATGTTGCTTTACCCCGGTTAATTGCAAATTGCTGTGTGAAGGTCACAGGTGTAACTTACAAATCAATGTAACAGTTATAGTGCTCAAAACTTGGTAGTGATCTATAATGTAACGGTTATAGAGATAAGTAAGTTTTTGTATGGACATTGAGAAAATGGTAATCATTAGAAAATGTTGAGTTTACAAAATTTACAGTTAATGTTACATCCTAGAATAATGATTTTTAAGATAAAACATTAAGAGAATTTATAACTCTTTGTAAGTAGATAAGAAATGACATTCGGAGATAGCATTCAGGGCTAAAAATGACATGTTTGATGTTGTAGTTCTGGAAAGTAAACAGCACAGTTGGAGAAAAAGGATAGACAGAACCCCATTAGGGTTGAAACAAAGATCAAAACAGGATGAACAAAGATACATTGCCTGTCCCATCTATTAAATTGAAACTGATTGCCTTGAAAACAAAAAACATGTTTTCATCTCAAGCCAAAATCTAGGGTATAAAAGGAGTTGAAAAAGACAATAAATCAGCATTTGTCCTGCTTGCAACAGAGTCAGTGTCCAAGTTTTTTCTCCTGTGCCAACGCCGTTCCTCCTTCAGGAAACCCTGACCCGCTGGAGCTGGACTCTGGCAATAAGACTTTTTTTTTTTCCTTTTGGCACATTTGAGTTCCTTGTAGATCCTGGATGTTAGACCTTTGTCAGATAAGCTGTTGGTAACTTTGCAGCAACTTCGATGGATTTAGAGTCTATAATACTCAGTGATCTATTACAGAAAAAAAGAACTGAGTGCTACATGTTCTCACTTATAAGCAGACCCTAAACATTTATTATAATACTATAAGAAAGGGATTGGCAGTAGCAAGAAAATTCTGGGAGTGGGACACACAACATCAATAAGGGTACCTGATCTCAAACTAGGCAAAGTAGGGACCAAAGGGAGGCCCAAACTTTATTTACTTGGATGATGACCACTTGTATACCTAATCCTGAATTGTATCCTACATCTTTAAAAAAATGGAAAATCCTAAAAAAAAAGAAAGAAAATTGACATTGGTACATTACTATGAACTACACTACAACATTTTCCAGGTTTCAACATTTTTACACATTCCCTTGTGTGTGCACATATTTCTCTACAATTTTCCCCATATAAAGATTTGAATCCCCACCACAAGAAAGATACAGTAATGTTCTATCACAGCAGCACTTCCTTGTGCTAAGACTTTGTATTGGCATTCACACCTAATGTCATTCCATTCCACAACTCTGTCTCCTGGAAAACTACTAATATATTTTTTATCTCTACAGTTTTGTCATTTTGAAAATGCTATAAGTGAAATCAAACAGCATGTGACCTTTGAGATTATCTTTATTCATTGAACATAATGACCCTAAGATCCATCCACATTGTTGCATATCAGTAATTCATTCCTGTTTATTGCTGAATAGTACTTTATTATATGAATGTATATTCTGCGTTTGTTCAATTGTTCATCCATTTGAAAACCATTGGGGTTTTTTTCTCATCAACATTCAAAAAAAATGTCACTAGAGAGCTTCTTTGAAAAGGGGGAGGGCCCAATGATGAGACAGCAGAAGACTCTAAGATTGCCAACAAAAAAAGCTGCATTTAAAAGAATATACCAAAGGCCCTACTTAAATTATGGGTTCATTGCAGCAGGCGATTCACATTCTCCAAGCCTGCTTTGTATAATATATGGTGATCAGCTATCCAGTGAAGCCATGAAACCTTCAAAACTGCTTTACCACATGGAGACCACACACCCTGCATAAAAAGACAAGCCTTTGGAGTTTCTCAAAAGAAAAAAACATGAACCCAAAGAACACAAGCCATCAGAAGGCCATCACTTCATCAAATGTGTCTGCACTGAGAGCATCATTTTTAGTGGTTTCCCGCCTTGCTCAAGCTAAGAAGCCCTTTACTACTGGTAAAGAGTTGATCATGTCTGCTGCTAAGGACATCTGTCATGAACTCTTAGAAGAGACTACAGTTCAAAAGGTGGCACGTGTTCCTCTTTCAGTTAGTTCCATAACTAGACAAATAGTGAAACGGCAGAGGATATTGAGGCACAATTGTTAGAGAGGATTAATGAGTTACGGTGGTACACAATGCAGGTTGACGAGCCTATGGATGTTGACAACAAGGCAACCATGCTTGTTTTTGTGCAATATATATTTTCAGGAGGATGTGTTCTGTGCACTTTTGTTGTCAATCAATACTACAGCTGCAGAACTATTCAAGTCTTTGAATGATTACATATCAGGAAAACTGAATTGGTCATTTTGTGTCAGTACATGCATGGATGGAGTGGCTGCCATAACAGGATGGTTTTCTGGTTTCACTACTCAGATCAAAGAGGTTGCTTCTGAATGAGCATCTACACACTGTGTCATCCATAGAGAAATGCTGGCAAGCTGAAAAATGTCACCTGAACTTAACATTTTGCAGGATGTGATTAAAATTATCAACCACATTAAAATACATGCCCTTAACTTATGTCTGTTCACTCAGCTCTGTGAAGAGATGGATGCAGAGCACACACGTCATCTCTTATACACAGAAGTGAGATGGCTTTCTAAAGCTCGATCACTGGCAGGAGTTTTTGCATTATGAGAGCTGCTCCAGAGATTTCTTTTATAAAAAACAGTCACCACTGGCAGCACATTTCAGTGACACAGAATGGGTTGCAAAACTTGCTTACTTGTGTGACATATTCAACCTGCTCAGCAAAATTAATCTGTCATTTCAGGGAAGAATGATAACTGTATTCAAGTCAGCAGATAAAATAGATGCATTCAAAGCCAAACTGAGACTATGGGAGTGACAAGTGAACACTGGGATTTTTTACATGTTTTAAATACAGGCAGAGATTTTGAAAGAGGCTGAGCCTTCTTTCTCCCAGCTGGTGTATGATCACCTATCTCAGGTTTCAAGAGTTTGAACATTACTTTGCAAGCACAGAAGACCCCCAAACTGGGAAGGAATGGATCTGTGACCCATTTTGAATAAGCCAGGTGAATCAACTTTGTCTGTACTAGAAGAGGATCAACTGCTTGAGATAACAAATGATGGTGGCCTTAAAAGTATGTTTGAGACAACTTCAAATCTCCACATATTCTGGACTAAAGTCAAGGAAGGTGGGGAATATCCTGAGATGGCCACAAAAGCACTAAAAAGTCTGCTTCTATTTTCAACATCCTATCTTTGTGAAGCAAGTTTTTCTGCAATGATAGCAACCAAAATGAGATTACAGAATAGGCTGGACATAAACAACATACTTCAGGTGTCACTGTCTCCCATCACCCCCAGATAGGACTGTCTATTGCAGGAAAGCAAGCTCAAGGGTCCCACTGATTCTGCATTACAGTGAGTTGTGTAATTATTTCATTATATATTACAATGTAGTAATAATAGAAATAAAGTGTACAATAAATGTAATGCACTTGAATCATTCCCCCATTCCTCAGTCCATGGAAAAATTGTCTTCCACAAAACCAGTCTCTGTCCTGACGCAGAAAGGTTGGGGACTGCTGCCATATGTAGATTAGGGAACTCAGAAAAACACTAAGAACTAATGAAAGAATTTAGTAAGGTTGCAAGAGCAAGAACAAACACTGAATTAATTGTATTTCTACATACTAAGAATAAACTAGCTAAGGTGCTATATCCTAGCAATAAATAATCAAAAAATAAGATTAAGAAAACAATTCCATTTATTCATTTATAATAGCATCAAAAAGAATAAAATGCTTAGAAATGTGTTTAACAAAAGAAATGCAAGACTGATACACTGAAACTGATAAAATAATACTGAGAGAAATTAAAGAAGATTCAAATAAATGAAGAGGCATTCTCATTCATGAGTTGGAAAACTCAGTGTTAAAATGTCAATTCTCCCCCAGGTTAACCTATAAATTCAACTCAATATCAAAATCCCAGTAGGGGCTGGGATTTTGGGGGTAGAAATTGGCAAAAATATCCTAAAATTTATTTGGAAATGTGTAGGACCTAGAATAACCAAAACAATTTTGAAAAAGAACAAAATTTGAAGAATTATACTACCCAATTTCAAAATTTAATATAAGACTATAATGTAATAGGGTTAGGATGGATAGATGGATGGATGGATGGATGGAAGGACAGACGAACAAATAGATGACAGATACATAAAAAGATAGATGATTAGATAGATATATCAGAATTGAAAGCCTAGAAGCAAACCAAATACATAGAGAAACAGACAGATGGACAAACAGAACAGAATTGAAAGCCCAGAAATAAACCCTTATATTTATTGTCGATTAATTTTTAACAAAGATGCTAAAACAATTCAATGAGGAAATGATAGTCTTTTCAACAAATGCTGCAAGAAAATGATTCAATACAGAGAGGCAAATAAATAAATAAAGACAGATAAGTAAACTTAGACCATTACTTATAATACACACAAAAATTAACTCAAAATGGATCACAGATGTAAATGTAAAATTTATAGAAGAAATTATAGAAAATCTTGTAGCCTCAGATTAGGTAACAAGTTCTTAAGTACAACAAAAGCATGTCATAAAAGAATACATTAGTAAGTTGGACTTCATCAAAATTTAAAATGTTTACACTTCAAAAGAAGATACCATTAAGAAAATTTACAAGACTAGCCATGAAGTAGGAAGAAATATTTTCAAATCATATATCTACTAAAGAACTTGTATCCAGAATATTAAAAATACTTTCATAAGTCAATAATACAATCTAATTTTAAAATGAGCAAAAGACTTGAATAAATATTTCATCAGACAAAACTTACAAGTGGCTAAAAAGCACATAAAAAGGTTCTTAACATGATTAGTTATTAGATAAATCAAAACCCACATACCCACTAGAATAACTGTAATCAATAATTTGTAAGCAGAAGACTATATATTGTATGATTCAATTTATGTTAAATCAGCAGAAAATGCAAATTTATAAAAACAGTGGTTGCCTGATTAGGCATAGGAGCAGAGACTGACTGCAGAGGTATGCAAGAGAACTTTAGAGGTCAACGAAAATGTTCTGAAAGTAGACTGTAGTAAATTGTTGCAGAATTCTGTGAATTTAACTAACATCCTTGAATTATACACTCACAATGGGTAACTTTTATAGTATATAAATTATACCTTCATAAACAAAATAAAATAAAAATAGGAACTGCATAGAAGACAAGAGCATTCGTGCATTAAAAGATAAATCATTAGAAAATTTCCAAACTAAAGCAAAGAAGAAAAGAGACAATAGAAAATATAGTCTGTAATCCCAACACTTTGGAAAGTCGAGGCAAGAGGGTTGCCTGAGTCTGGGGGTTTGAGACCAGCCTGGGGAACTTGGTGAGACCGTGTCTCTACGATAAATCACAAAAACTAGCCTGGCGTGGTGGCATGCCGTCTGCAGTTCCAGCTACTTGGAAGGCTGAGGCAGAAGGATTGCCTTAGCCCAGCAGGTCAAGGCTGCGGTGGCCGTGAGCATGCCATTGCACTCCAGCCTGGGCAACAAGAGTGAGATTCCAACTCAAAAAAAGAAAACACAAAAAAGAGTTTAGGAGTCAAATAGAACAGGATGAAAAGGTCTGATGGATGTTCAATTGTACTTCCAGGAGAGGAAAGAGATTGGACCAGAAGTAGTACTATTTGAATGAGATAATTGCCAAGAATATTTTTAAACTGATTCAAAAAGCTCTATGATCTCCAAGCAGAATAAATAGTAAGGAAACTGTGCCCGGGTACATTATAATAGAACTCTCAATAACAAAGACAAAGGAAGTACATTTTTTAAACAGACAGAGGAAAAAGGCACATCACCTCCAAAGTACCACTAATGAGACTGACATTATTTATCAGCAAAAATAATGGAAGACAGATGACAATGAAATTATACCTTTAAAGTACTAAAAGAAACTGATAACCTAGAATTCTACATACAATAAAAATATGCATCAAAAATTAAGATAAAATAAAGTTTCAATTAAATAAAAATAGAAATACTAAAACAGTAAACATATATAATTACTCACTACCTGTATAAAACAGCTTATATGTATAAAACAGTATATGCTGCTTATAAAAGAAACCATTAAAAATAAGAATCAGAAAAAAAATTAATATATACAAAAATATATACCAGACAAACAAACACTAGCCAAAGGTAAACTGATAAATACTAATATCAGACAAGTAGACAGTCAGTCAAGAACCATTATGAGAACTATAGAAAGGCATTTCATAACAATAAAGGAGTGCAATACACCAAGAAATGATAATAATTATAAATTTCTATGCACTAAATAACATATCCTCAAAATATATGTATGAAAAACTAACAGAATGACCCGCCTGGGCAACCTGGCGAGACCTCATCTCTACAATAAATCAAAAAACTAGCCGGGCGTGGTAGCACGAGCCTGCAGTTCCAGCTACTTGGAAGGCTGAGGCGGAAGGATCACCGGAGCCCAGCAGGTCGAGGCTGCAGTGGTGGAGCGGCCACTGCACTCCAGTCTGGGTGACAGAATGAAACTCCAACTCAAAAAAAAAAAAAAAAAGAATTTAGAGGATACTATTAAAGCCATGCTTAAAGGAAAATGCAGAGCTTTGAATGCATATATTAGAAGACAGGCTGGAAATCAATAATCAAAGCATTATTTTTACAAAGTTAGAAAAAGAACAGAAAATTAAAGCTAAAAACATTATGAAAGAATAAACCAAGAATAGTAATTAATAAATTAGAATATAAGCATATGATACCAAAAAAAAAGTCAAACGGGTTTATTGATAAAATAATAAATTTGATCAACTCCAGGCAAGACTGATTAAGAAAAAAAAGAAGACACAAATTGGCAACATCAAGAATGAAAAGAGAAACTACTCAGATACTATAAACATTTTCTTAATTAAGAGGATATTATTTTATGTTTTAGTAAAACATACTTTTACTAAGAATGTTAAAATTCAGATTAAATGACCAAATTTCTTTAAAAACACAGCTGACCAAACTTGGCACAAGAAGAAAAAAAATCTGAGTTGGTCTATATTTATCAATATAATCTGTGGTTTAAACCTTTCCTACACAGAAAACTCCAGTCTCAGGTGGCTTCACTGATGAATTCTCTCAAACATTAAGGAAGAATTAATACCAATCTCCTCCAGAGAACTGGATAAAATAGGGGAACACTTCTCAACTAATTTTATAAGACCAGCATATCCTTAATACCAAAACAAGGCAGGTTCATTACACAAAAAGGAAAAGTACAGGTCAATTTCTCTCCTAAATGTAAACATAAAATTCTTAAAGTATTATATCAAAGTGAATCCAACAAAACACTAAAATGATAGTTAGATTTATGATTGAAATGCAAAATCGATTTAACATTTATTTTAAAATGTGATTACCACATTGACAAAATAAAGGAAAAACAAATCATATGATCATCTCAATAAATGCAGAAAAAGCATTTGCTCAACACATGTTCATGATTAAAACACCTATTAATTAGAAATAAGAGAATGTTTAATCAGATAAAAAGGTTTCAACAATGCTTCTAAAAGCAAATGCCATCTATACTTTAAATAACGAATGCTTTCCCCCCTGAATTGAGAATAAGACAAATACATGCTATCACCATTTGTATTCAAAATTATAACTGAGGTCCTACGTAGTGCAATGAGGCAACAAAAAAGAAAGATATAAGAAATGGACAAGGAAAAATAAAGCTCTTTATCATTATATAAAGTGATCAGCACATAGAAAATCTAAATGATTCTACAAATACACTATTAAGATTAAGAAGTAAATGTAGCAAAATCACTGGAATCAAGGTCAACATACAAAAATCTATTGTTTTTATGTAGACAAACAGAAAATTAGAAGATGAAATTTTTTTAAATGCCATTTGCATTAACAACAAAAAGAATCAGTCTAATGAGAGGTGCAAGAATGCTACAGAGAGAACTTTGAAACATTGCTTAGAAAAATTAAAGAAAACATAGATAAAAGCTTTATCATGTTCATTGATTAGAAGACTTAATGTTGTAAAAATGTCAACACTCCCAAATTGATCTACAGAGCCAACACAATCCCAATCAAAATGTGCTGGGTTTTTGTGGAAATTGACAGGATGATTCTAAAATTTATATGTAAATGCCAAACACCAGAAATCAGGCTAAAATAAAATCAGTAAGAAAAAGAAAATTGAAGGGCTTATACTACCTGATATCAGATAAGACACTTTATTAGACAAAAACACCAATTGAACAAAATACATAGTCCAGAAACAGATTCACAAACATACAATTACTTGATTTATTTAAAAAAGTGTCATTGCAACTTAGTGAGAAAAGGATGATCCTGTCAACAAATGTTAGGTCAAAGGATATTTACATAGATACAAATCATATTGACCCTTACCTCATGTCATACACAAAAATCAATTCAAGGAGGTTACAGATCTAATTGTGAAAAACAGAACAATAAAACTTCTTGGTAGCACAGGAGAATATTTTCATAACCTTGGAAAGGCAAAAAAAGATTATTAAACAAGACACAAAAAGTATCAATGTTAAACAAAGATTTATAAGTTAAAGTTCCCTAAAATAAAACATTTCTGTTCATCAAAAACAAGTATAAGATTAAAAAGCAAGCCATAGCAAGAAAATATTTGTAACACTTATCTCTGACAAAGGATTTCTACTGAGAGAAAATAAAGAGCTCCATAAAAATCAATAAGGAAAGGACAATCTATTTTTTAATGGGCAAAAATACCTGTACTTGTATTTCATAGAAGAGGTTCCCTAAATGGCCAATAAAACAAATGGGAAAGTGTTCAACGTCACTTATTAGGAAAGCACAAATAAAAACCACAATGCTGTATCACTTTTCATCCACCACCATGACTGACAATATCAACTGTGAGCAAGAATGAGAAACAACTCAAACTTTCATACACTGTTATCAACATAACCCCACTCTGGGCAATTTTTTGGCAACTGTTTGATAGCAGTATTAAAGCCAAATCATGCATATACCTATGACCTTTCTACTCCTAGGCAGATTCACAACAAAAATGCCCAAATATACTAGGCAGATTCACAACAAAAATGCCCAAATATACACATAGGTTTATAGCAGCACTACTTCTAATAAAAGAAAAACTGAAAACAACCCAAATGTCTATCAACAGTAAATAAATTTTAAAAACTGTGGTATAGGCAATAATGAAATACTATACCAAGATGAGAGATGCAAAAACCAAACTATTACTACATCCAGCAGCACAGATGAATATCCCAAACAAATAGTTGGTGAAAGATGTCATATACACACACAAATACTGCATTTATATAAAGTTCTATAATCAACAAAACTAATTAACAGTGTTAGAATTCAGACTACCAGTCACTTTTGGAGGGCAGGTAATGACTGAAAAAAGGCAAAGGAAGGACTCTGAAGTGATAGTAATTTTCTATTTTTGATATTCATGTTTATACAGGGGGCTCACTTTGTGGAAATGCATAAAAGTACATCCTTATGATTTGTGCACTTTTCTGTATGCATGCTAACTTTCAATAACAAAATATATTTAAGTATAAAAGTAAAGCTTTCTTATGTCTATACAAGATTCATATAACACAAAACAGATCAAAGAATGTTGTGATTTTGAAAAGTCTACATGCAATACCCAGAGAAATTTTCTAAGGCTCAAATCTGATCATTTAATCCCCTGCTTAAAATATTTTAATATCTTCCTAATCTGGCCTCTCCCTACCTCACCAGCCACATCTTTTGCCACTCCCTTATCCTCCCCACCTCACTCCATCACTCTCCAGCATCTCTTACTCTCCAAAAGAAGCCACATTATCCCGAACAGATTCTACTAAAATGTTTTTAGTATGCACGTTTCCTCTTTCTAGCTCTTTTACCTACTCTCACCACCCCAAACTGTCCCATACCTCCCCGCTTGCCTGGGTTATTCTTCGTTCAGCACAGACATGAGTTATTCCCAAGTCCTGTTTGGATGCCTCTCTACGGGTTCCACAGGCATCTTATGTTCCGTCACATCACACTCTAATGTAAGGACCAGACACGTCTGTAATCTCTTACCTATTAGCTCCAGTAGGGTGGGGCCATATCTGATTTGTTCATTAGTGCCTAGCACAGTGCCTTGCACACAATGGATATTAAGTAAGTACTAACTGAATAAATTCAGTAATATTAAAGTCAGCAGAATCCTTAAGCACATTTACTTAAGACATTTCCTCCTCTACAATGTGAGATTTTTTACTTGCACTGTTTCTCCTTTTTAAAATGTCTGTGGAAGAAAAATTTACATTTATATGCCAATCAACCATGACCATTTAAATTTACTGAAGACCAAAGAGTAATTGAATCTTAGTCCAGATATAGTTCTGAGTGCTAAAATGCTATAAGCTTCTTCTAATTATGTGCCCAACTATTGAAATAAAATTGTTTTAAGATGTTAAACTCTTCCATCATTGTCTAGAAAGACAAGAAAAGGAAAAATATTAAAATTTTTATGTTGCTAGTTCCTTACTAAAACTGTATCAAGCAATAGCATGGACCATTTCTAATGCCTCATTATAATAAGTTAGGTCTATCTCAAATAAACACAGTAAGATGTCCTATTTTTTAAAAGATTAAAAAAATTTAAACATATTTTATATATATTCAATGTAAGAAATGCTGAGTAACCCATACATTATAATTAAGAGATTATAACAATATCAACTGTTTCATGACATCACATGGGTATAACTATCCTTTTTGACTACCAAATGTTCTAATAGATTTTTCATGAAAATATCTTCCACTTATTTGTGTATGTGACTTGTAGTGGTTCTCCTGTCAGAATCAGAGTGAAGGACTTCCAACTCTAATCTGAGCATCTAAATAAAAGCCTTGACATTCTGACTTTAGGAAATGTTTCCTGTTTAGATCTCAATTAAAATAAAATATCATCTTCCCTCTATAATAATTTCTTTGGCCATGATACATACACCTATCTTCTATGTATGAAATAAGAAAAATACTGAATGGATGGTTAAATTAATATATAAGGACCATATCTTATTTATTGTTGTTTCCCACAATACTTATCTAGTCATTCAAGTACTAGGTAGCTGAGTGCTCATATGATTCCAGGCTCTGTACTAAAGACTAGGAATACAACTTTAAGCCAAAAAAAATTGTTTCTATGCTATTCAATCACATAAATAAATGTAAAATCCCAACTGTAGCAAGTACACCATCACCTGGACGACGGAAATCGGCTCCTAACAAGTCTCTCTGGTATCACCCTTGCCCCTTTACATTCTCCAGGTATCTACGTGGAAGAATATTTCTAAAATGTAAACCAAATTATCCCATCTTTCCCAAGCCACCTCTATAAAAAGCCCTCCAATGGTTTCCCATTGCACATAGAATAAAACCCAAGCTCTTGCCCTGAATTACAAAGCCTGGAGCAATCTGGCCACTCTTTCTAATCTCCTGTCATACCACTCTCCTGCCTTCTCTCTGCCTCAAAGCCCTTGCACTCATTCTTTCAGTCTGAAATGTTCTGTTCTCCATCAAGGCTCCCCTTCTGTTACTTAGATCTCAATTTAAATAAAATATCATCTTCCCTCTTAATCTAAGGTAGCCATCCAGTTACCTGCTTTTGGTGGGGGGGTAGAGACAGGGGTCTGCCTACTTTGCCCAATCTGGTCTTGTACTCAAGCTGAAGTGATCCTACCACCTCAGTCTCCCAGAGTGCTGGGATTACAGTTGTGAGCCTTGGCGTCTGGCCCACTCACTTGCCTTATTTTAATTATAAAAATTGTATTTATCTCTGCTACTATTCTTGTTTGTTTAACTAGTTGGGTTTTTTGTTTGTTTGTTTGTATCTCCTCACTAGGACGCAAGAACCATGAGCAAAAGAACCTTGTCTGTGTATATCCCCAGAGTTTAGAACCCTACCTGGCCCACCCAAGTATTTGCTGAATGGGCAGTAGTACCTGATACAGTCAATAATGTAAGGGAAGGTTTGCCTAAGGAAAACACAATTTAGCTAAAATCTGAAAACTGAGCAGGAGTTACTGAGTAAAGAGAAAAGAAGAGCACCCACACAGAAGGAACAGTCAATACAAAGGCCCAGAGCAGGAGAAAGCATGACACAAATAAGAGATTAAAAGAAGAGTCACAGGATTAGAGCTCAGAGTGCAAAAAGAGGTAGAGGTGAGATGATGTTAGGAGAGACTGTTAACTGCATGGGTATAAAAGCAACTATTATACAATGAAACTAGTACCACATCAGATCTGAATTAAAACAGAAGACTGATATTTTTTTAATTACTACATAAGTATTTCATTAAAAAACAAACTAGACATAAAAAACAAGATAAAAATGTATTCAATTAGTAATACTTTTATTTTTTTTCTTTTAAAGATGTGGAGTACAATTCAGGGTTGGGTATACAAATGTTCATTATGCAGGACCCTTGATAATGAGGTGTGCCCCCGTTTTCCCAGGCAGATTTCCACTACTGCCAATCCCGCTTCCCCATCCCCCTCCCGGCAGTTTCCCACTACTGCCAATCATTCTCCTACAGTATTATGATAATTTTTCAAGGTCCGCTTATGAGTGAGAACATGTGATGCTCAGTTCTTTGCTTCTGTGAAAGATTACTCAGTATTATAGACTCTAAGTCCATCCAGGTTGTTGTGAAGTTCATGATTTTGTTCTTCTTTATGGTTGCGCAATATTCCATCATGTATATGTACCACATTTTTTTTATTCAGTCCTCTTTTGATGGGCAGCACGGTTGGTTCCATGTTCTTGCTACTGTGAACAATGCTGTGATAAAC
>CAUYQG010188008.1:0-26187 GCA_963574415.1 Tarsius wallacei
CCCGGCTAATTTTTTTGATTTATTGTAGAGATGAGGTTTCGCCTGCCCAGGCAGGTCTCGAACCCGCGGGCTCAGGCAATCCACTCACCTCAGCCTCCCAAGGCGCGGGATTACAGGCTGAGCCACCGAGCCCGGCTCATAATTTCTACTAAGGTTTAGAGTTTAGGAAGATAGTTCTTTTAAATATACTTAATTGATCTTTTATTGCTAGTAACCAATAAGGTTTACCAAGTATTTACAGCTGCCTGGCAACACTTTCATTGCTACATGGAGTACACTCATAATCTACTGAAAATAGGATTTGTATTTGATTCTCATATATTTTGGAATGTGATTGATTTTGACTTTGTGTCTTTTGAACAAATGCTTTCGGATAGGTGGTCAACTTAGTGTTGTGGTAACATATTGATTTACTAACATCCTTAATTAACCAGAATTTCTTTTGGGACTGTGTTTAGTTTGCAAGAGAAAGGGACAAATGGCAAATCAAAAGCCAGTATCATTTTTGTTTCTTTAATTTCCAGGGAATGATCAAGGTCACATAGATTTAGCCTAATCTCTTACACTTTCTGCATTTGCAGTGTCACATAATGATAACTGCTCTTAAAAGGATGGCCCAATTCTAACCTCTTCCACAAGAGTTATTACAATACCCTATGTCAAAGAAAGATTTTGTTATTCCAGCAATTGGTCTTCAGAGTTAATGAGTATGTCAGTAAAGATTAATCATTTGGGTTTCTTTTTTCCCCTGCAAAAGAGATGTTATAACTTAGGGTCACCAGCTGGCACACTTACACTGAGTGCCTTGGCTTCTTTCAAAGGTGTGGGCAAGGTTTAGGGAAACCAAGAATGGTAATTCACAGGCCTTGCCCTTTAGCAGTGGAGGGTGGGAGAATAAGGCTACCATCCCTGGGCCTAAAGAATTAAGGGAAGGACAGTTAAACAAAGAGATGGTGCCTCCATTTCCCAAGCCTATCTGGAAGCCATGGTAATCCATAAGATCAGCTTCCCAAGGTTCAGAGAGTAGAGGGTGGAGAAAGGGGCAGAACCAATCTGGAGGGAAAACAGAGGAACTGTAGCAAAGAGAAGCGGAGGTGGAAAGTCAATAAAATCAATACTGCAGCTCTGGGCTTTGACCAAAGAAAGTAGTAACTGGAACAGCATATTGAGTACTGTTCCAGTTATCACTGCTACATAACCAACCACCCTAAACTTGGTATACTAAAACAATCATCCCTTTATTATGCTTTATTATGCTCATAGATTCTGTAGTTTAGAAATGTAAATAGGGGCCGTGGGGCTGCTGTGTCTCTACTCCACTATTTTTGGCACTTAGGCTAGGAAGACTCAAATGCCCAAGGGCTGAAGCCATTTGTGTACACCTGTATACACATGATTGGCACCTGGGCTGGGGGTCCAAAGGCTGGGCTCATCTGGAGCTGTTGGATCAAGCATCTGTACATAGCCTCTCCAAGGGCATGAACTTCTTACACCTATGCCCTTGTGTTCTGAGAGTAGATGGTCTTTTCTGAGCTAGCCTCTAAAGTCACACAGCATCACTTCTTCTGCATTTAGTCCAGGGCTGGAGGAATTAGATTTTGTGTCTCAATGGAAGGATGACAAAGTCACATTGTAGAAGAGCATGCTGAATGGGAGAATATTGTTGCCACCATCTTTGGAAAATATAAGCTGCCATGAGCACATTCACTAAGGCAATATGAACAAATATAATTTTGAAATGCTGACAACAGTTACAACAATTTTCTAGGTTAACCATAAAATTTTATTAATCAGAATCCTCTTATCTAAGGTTTCAAATAATTAAACTTTTGTCTTCATAGATTATATAATTTTTTTTCCAGAGACAGGATCTCACTATGTTGCCCAGGCTGGTCTTGAACTCCTGGCCTGAAGCGATCCTGTGGCCTCAGCCTCCCAAAATGCTGGGATTATAGGTGTGAGCCACCATACCCAGCAGATTATAGAATTTAAAATGTAGGAAACACTTCCAAAGATCCACCAGCTGAGCTTTCTACCTCAAACAGTCTGAATATTATTGCTCTCATTTTCCTGAAGAATAAGCCAAGGGATGTGTAAAAGGGAAAGTAGGAACTAGAACTCAGGACCATTGAAGATGTATTTGTTCTATTTATTTAACCAGAAATTGATAAGGAATGAAATTATCAATTAAATTTTAGCAAATTAACATACAGGCATCAGACTTGAGAAAGTACTTGGCCAGGTTTGCTTTCCTATAACATCAGAGAAGTATACCTACTGGGTTGAGGTCCCCTCATTGAAAATTTGGGCTTAGCTTGGCATATGTCATAGACAAGAGCTGTCATATACAAGAAATGCAATGGCTGGGAGGATAGAAGATTAATGGTCATGTCAGTGGAGAAACTAACACATGGTTATCAACTTTCCCTTTTGCACTTGATGATATCTTCCTGGTTGGTCTATCTATTCATCTCACCGCTGGTCTAGTGGATTGACCCATGCAATGTTATTAACTTTCTGAGGGAGATTTTATGTAAGGTTTTGTGCTCTTCTGGACACTGGAGCACTGAACACACTTATCTTTGCTGTTCACACACAGAAACAAGCTTTTTGGGAATGTTTCCAATCTGATCAAGTCACCTTACAGTTTGTTTTTATATTTTGACATCAAGGACCCAAGCTTTAATGAAACTTCTAAGCAGCTAAATTTTTTCTTTCTCCTCATCGACAATGGCAGGTACCTGACAGCTTCTCTGACATCAACTATTCCAGTCACTATTCTACTGATGTTTTCTGTTAGTTGAGAAAGCCTGAGTGATTGAAAGTTTTCTTGTCTTATTCAAAGGAGAAAAAATTCTCAAAAAGAACCATTGTTGGTTCGTTTACAAGGATTTACTTACTATTTTGCAACTTCTTCTGTTCACTTTTTAAGTGATGAAATGCCACCTGGTATCTGGGTCTGTAAGCTTGCTTAGGGAATTCGGCTGAGGTGACTCCATGCTGAGGCAGTGTGAGTGATGGGTGGTAGACAGCTGCTGCCAGTCCTGCCAGCTGTGTGGCTGCAGGAAAGCCCCTCGGTGTTCTTGGTGGTAAAGTGAGGAGATAGCCAGCTCATGGTATTGCTCAGGGCCTTTCCAGTTTCTGCAGTTCTGTACACCGGTGAGCCCACTCAAGGCCTGGATATCCTGAGAGCTCAGGGTGCCAGACTTTGTACAAGTTTGGTGCTCCGTCCCACAGGGGTCTTTGTCTTCAATTTTGTCTGCTAGCATTCCACATTCAATATGGAAACACTGGCCCTTTTGCAAGAGATGCCTACTGGCTTCCTCGCTGCCCCTTTCCTTCTCAATCCATGATATTCTGACCACTCCTCTAAATTCTCTTGCTTATGATGTCTTAGTTAGCAAAACCAGTGATCTTTTTCCTTTTTTGACCTATATAACTTCACAGTGCCTCAGTTCCTCTGTCTGTCAAGTAATGATAATGATAGTATTAATCTCATCGGGTCATTGTGAGGTTTTGGCAATTATACATAATAATGCATAATAGATAATACATTATGTATATAAATACAGAGAGAGCAAGAGTGAGAGAGAGAGAGAGAGAGAGAGAGAAAGCTAGCTTAGGACATTTCCTGAGACAAGGCTTTGCTTGCCTATAGACCCATGTGTGTCTCTTACTTACATTATTTACCCAGTCTCTGAAGGTAGCAGGGTTATCAATGTTTGCTATCAAAACCCTGTACTTTAAAAAAATAACATCTCAAACTTTATAACATTATTTTTAATTTTACTCCTGTCTTTCAGAGTTGACTAGCCTCAACTAATAAAAGTCTCTGTCTTCTTTATTATTTTATTAATTGGATAATGTAGCAATTGTCTTATAATATCTGGTGATTATATCTACTTTTATAGTTTAAATCGCACTTTGTTTTTCCATTTGGCATGTCTGTGCTAGTCCTGTATCCACACCTGGATCGTAATCTGTGCAACAGCTTACACGATCTGCCTGTATGATCTTCAGTCCTTCCTAAGCAAGCTCTCACCCCTGCCAGCTACAGCATGAGGGTGATTAGCAAGAGGTCCTCATTCTCCCTCCCTACTTTAAAAACCAAGCAACTTTTGAACCACTTTGCCATCACCTATAATCATGATTGGTTGACATAATCACCACCTGACCATGAGCATGTGGGCTCAGGATTCAATATGTGTGAATCTTTCTGTCTGACCCCCAGGTATCCGCCGCCAGACTGCCC
Source organism: Tarsius wallacei (assembly GCA_963574415.1). NCBI lineage: Eukaryota > Metazoa > Chordata > Mammalia > Primates > Tarsiidae > Tarsius > Tarsius wallacei. Next base: position 4,253 of record CAUYQG010188008.1, read on the forward strand.
ATTGCATAAAGAAGGGTCGTGGGATGGTGAAAGCTACATTCTGTAACCCAGAAACACAGCCCAATGGGAGACAGAAGAAGTGCTATGAAAAGGCTTGTCCACCCAGGTAACCATTGCTCACAGCTGGAGCCCTGTGTGTCTGCCTACAGTGATTTCTGATTCAAGAGTAACCTGATGCCTGCTGATACGGGAGGACTATGCAGCTGTGGTATTAGTATAAATACAGGAAAAGAGTTAGAGGTTTCTATAGTTATGCCAGTGGAGCCCATAGCAAGCTGCGAGGACATTTTCTCCTGAGAGCAGTATTTTCTTTTTTCAAAGTGACATGTTCTGTGTTCAATTGTTTGATAAGACTAAGTCCCAATGCATTGTTGAAGAGAATGCTATGTAGATAACTCAAAAGTTGCTTAACTGATGGGTTTTGCTTTTCCAAGGGCACTTTGCCAATGCAGCTGTAGCATTCAGACAATACGTGGGCACCTTTAGATCACAGTGCTGCCCAGAAGAGTGGACTTACAGAGATAGCTTTCCCAACCTGAACATTATAGGATGCTAAGCAGCATCACTGGCCTGTATTTACTTAAATACTGGTAGTACCAACCTCCAATCCAGGTTGTTATAATAAAAAAAATCTGCAAGACATTGCTACATGTTCTCTAGAGGGTAAAGTCACCCTCAGTTGAGAGCCACTGCTGTAGAGCTATTCATTGACTAAGCATATTGGTTCAAGATATTGGGATCCTAGAGGCAGCTGGGATGTTATTATGATGGGGTTATGTTAATAAAGGGTGGGAGGGAGGGAGAGGAGGAAGAACAAAGAAGGAAGGGAAGGAGAGAGGGAGGAAAAGAAGAAGGAAGGAAGGAAGGAAGGAAGGGGGCTGGTTATTTCTGGAGAGTATTTTCATTCTCTAGTGACCTTAAACATGGATATATTTATGTTACAGATTCTGTCAGGCATTCATTCCAGTTCTAAGCAGATACCCTAAGAAAATTTTTGTTAAACAATAGGAGACTAGTTGGTATCATAATTCAAACAGGTGACAGGTTGAATTCTAAAAAAGAGCTAGAATGTGATGAATGCCAAAGAACTAAGTTAGAAAGAAAAGTCAGGACAATTTGGTGAAGGAAAGGGATCTTGGTCTCTTAAATGTTCAAACAGGCAAGACCCAGAGGCTAGGACATTCTCATTTCAGAGTCACAGGTTTATTCTCTGTCCAGTTCTGTGGTTTCTTCTAGGTAAAAGGCAGGCTATGAAATCCAAAGCTTGACCCCCACCTCTATTGAGGCAGGACGGAAATGCTGCAATCTCCTTACCTTACTGAGACTTTTTCCTGTGACTCTGTTGCCGGGACCAACTAGGAATATCAAAGGAAGATTAGGCCAATACGAGATTTTGTAGGTAATTGCAGTTACTCTGTTACCTTTTCAGGGAAGAGTGAGCCAGGAAAGAGACTTTCTGAGAGCTTATCAATCACCTGCTACTCACAGGGTCTGTGCACTTCCATCATACTTGCTTTACCTCGAAGTTAATGAGCCTTGCCAATAACTTCCTTGTGCATTCCTTAGATAGCAACCACTGCATCAGTGCCCAGGACTCTTACCTCCTTTTTCAAAACCACTCTTTCTGTTGGATCAGCTATCTTCTTAAAACCACAGTAGTTTCTTTTCATTGTTTTTATCCCTAGGGCTCACATTCTCACTTATATTGTTCTAAGTTGTCTTCCTTGGCTTTCATATTACCGGCAAGTACTGTATTTGTTGAACACCTACTGTTTCCCAGGAGAGAGTCAATGTTGATAATAACCAAATAACAGTTACCATTTATTCAGTACCTAGTTTACTTTTGTCCATGTGTTGGAGACACTTGAGATAGTCTCTTTATTGTCCTCAACTACTGGGAAAGATAACTTATGATGATTTTTCAGAGGAAGAAATGCTTGTTAGCTCGCTCAATATGATGAAACTAGTAGGTGGCAGAAATGTGAATCCAGAGCTGTCTGTCTCTAGAGCCTGTAGTCTCCATCCACCACCCAGTGCTGCTGTCCACACAGTCCCTGCCCTCCTTGTGGCTTCGTGGTTCATTGGTATCTTGGCGTCTCTTGGTCCTAAGAGCGGTGTATTGAAACAAGGTACATGATTCTCTTTTCTCCTGCAATGCTCCTTAAGGAGAGCACACAAATGCACCTTGTAGATTCAGAGCAGTACCCTCTCAGGAAACCAGGAATGAAGTCCTGGCAGTTAAAATGGAAGTGCTGATGTCCACAAATAGGAGCTGGGCTGTCAGACAGCCACTGTGCAGTCCCAACTGGGCAAACGTGATGTCCAGAGCCCAGCTTTTCCTGGTGAGCTGATGGTCATTCCTACAGCTGCCACTCCTGCCATTCTATAATTATGCTTCAGGGAAGGAAAATAGCCCATCTTATTCCCCAGCTTCTGCTGTTTTGTTGGAAATGATTTGAAGAGTTTGGATTGTTCTGAGCAATTTGAAGAGTATATTTAAGGAAAGAAAGCAAAACATAAGTGGTTTGACAGCACCTTTTAAATCTTTGTCATTTGGTAGCATCATTTGCTTTGATTTAAGCTACTTTTTTCTCTGCTGGTATCTATTCCCAAGTTCTGAGTTTCTTGGAGGCTGTTTCTGTACATGATTAATGCCTGAGTCTCAGTTTGTGGTCGTTAAAGATCAACAAAATTAGCAGATCAATCCTGAATTGACCCAGTTTGAGCCTCAAGCTAAAGATACAGACTTCAGAAAAAGATATTAAAGGTCACAAAGGTGGTTTTGAATCCCAAAAGTAAAATAGTTGCCCTTTTTTTGTTTTTATACCAATAGTTATACCTGCACACATAATGCCCACACACACACATATATACACCTACATACACATGCATGTTTACAATCTATGATATCTGCATTTAGAGGATTACTCGACCCCAGCTAGTTAATTTTATTAAATTATTGTTTTTTAAATTTATTTTGTCCTCATGATATGTGTGTATACTTATTTTCTTTTCCGGAATTTATATTGGTTTATTTAACTTATCTGGACTAAGACCTTTAGCAAAAGTAACAATTAGAAAGTCACATATGATGATTCTATTATGCATCCCATTTTTGTAGAAAAAGATAAGATTCTCTAACTTGTTTAGAGATTTTGACTCCTGAAAATATTGACCAAGCTTAATGCATATGGGTATTTCTGAAAATTGAAAATGCATCCCAAAGTAGGATATAAGAAGCTAAATAAAAGTCCACAAAACAGTCAGACATAATGGCTAATTTACAGAAGTACTTTCAGCTTCTGCAAATATTTATGAAACAGGAAACAAAGGATGGATCTGACCTCCAGGTGGTATATGAGAAATAAGTGTTCAGAGAAATTTGATGCCATGCCCTAGAGGAAAGTCTGGAGAGAAAACTAGCAATTTTTAAGAACTCACTATTTTCCAAACCCTTTCCATATTGCCATATCATTTAATTCTACTGGCAACCCTAATTGGTAGGTAGTTTTATGCTCGTTATACAGATGAGGGCTCTAACAAAAATTTTCCTAGGTCATGTAGCTACAAGTTGTAGAATCTGGATTTGAACCCAAATCTGTCTGCTGAGAAGCATCTGCTTGTGCTGCCATACCATGCTATTGCCCAGGATAAGCAGGTTTCAGTGCTCAAACCAGAATCCACTCAATTTAAAATATTTCTCTCACATTGAAACACAACAGACAGAAAAAACGCCTAACTCTAAAACTAAGTCATGCACACAAATTTATAAAGGTATTAAAGAAAAGAAATTAAGTTTAGTTGCTTTATGGAGAATAAAGAAATAATAAATGAAGATTGCTCTGTTGATATTATTTGTTTTGGCAAGCTTAGTCCAGTAGTTTCCTTGTATATCAATTTCAAATTGCAACATCTTCCTCCATCACCTAATTTCCTTGGTATCTGAAAAGTTCATACCCATCGTTCAGAGTTGTGATTTCCTTTCCCAGAGGGATTTCATGGGCAAGGTTTAATCTTTTTTTTTTTAATTTGGGGATCATTTTTCTTTAATAATATCTTGTTTTTACATCCAATTTCAACATTCTGTGTTCTTCCCCAAAGGAGTATTCAAGACACATTTTTTTTTAAGGATAGCAAAGTTTTCTGATTAAACATAAGAAATATGTGTTACATGGCCAATGGCTTTTAGGACAAAAGCTTTGCACAATATGTTCCAAAACAGAGTAGCCTGTCAGGAAATAAATTATTAGGAATTAAAGTGTATCTGACTCCAGAAAGAGGTCATTTGAGTCTCTTCCCCCTACTGACTCGTCTCTGAACTTAGTTTTTGGCAAAGCAAAGCTCTACTAGACCACAGCTGTGATGGTGCCTAGAATATCCAGGGTGCTCAGAAAACATCTGATAGTAATCCATTCACCTCTGACACTGCATATAGGTTTCAGAGCACAAAAGGATGGCATATGACTGAAATCAAGGCTTCTCAATCTCAACACGATTGCCACTTTGGGCTGGATAACTTTTCATTGTGGGGAGCTGCCTTGTTACGTTGCTGGAGGTTTAGCAGTATCTGGGGCCTCTACTCACTAGATGCCAATAGCCATCCATCCACCTTCATTTGTGGCAATAAAAAGTGTCTTCAGACATTCCCAAATGTCCCCTGTGGAGAGAAGTTGTGGGAATCTCCACTAATTGTGAACTTCCGGTGTAAATGAGATCACTGAAACTGGGCAAAAGCCTATGAAAAAGGGGAGAGGACTGAGCATTGTGTGTATGGGGGACAAGAAAGCTAAAGAAAATGAGGTTGGAGGAACAGGATGTGGTGAGAATATGGAAACACTGTGTGCATAGAGCAAGGAGCTAAGAGCGCTTATATTGTAGTAATGGTTGTGTCAGAGTTTGAATGTCAGTTGAATTGGATTTTTAATAAAAATACTATTAGGGAACAGATGAGTACAAAGAAAGACAATAATTACAAAAGTTGATTTTTTTTTTTTTGAGTTGGATTCTCACTCTGTCATCCAGGCTGGAGTGCAGTGGCATGCTCATGGCCACCGCAGTCTTGGCCTGCTGGGCTCAGGTGATCCTTCCACCTCAGCTTTCCAAGTAGTTGGAACTACAGGCAGGCACTACCATGCCTGACTTATTTTTTGATTTATTGTAAAGATGAGGTCTCACCAAGTTGCCCAGGCTGGTCTCGAACCCCTGAGCTTAAGCAATCCTCTTACCTCTGCCTCCCAAAGCGCTGGGATTATAGGCTTGAGCCACTATGCTCAGCCGTAAAAGTTGTTTTTTTAAAGGACAGTACTATTTTCAGCAAAAATTTAACAAATTCAGATGTGGACTTTCGATTATCGGAGTAATGAGGCTTAGAAAGAATGACACTTCACTCTGGTTTATTGGTGATCAGAGCTACCGGAGCAAGCAGTGATATAGGAGTCAGTCGAAGCTAGAGACAGAAGAGCAGCTCAGAGGCTCTCTACCCCAGGCTTCTCCTTGATCTCAGAGAGAACTTGTATCCAAACTACAGTTCCAGGACAACTGTCACCTCTTCATGGGTCTCAAATATACACACACACACACACACACACACACACACACACACACACTCTTTCTCTCTCTTCTATATTATGTCTGAATCATGCTAAAACAGAGCCCATTCTTTGGAGAAAAATTTAGAGACAGTTAAATTCATTTATTTGGTGCCAAGAACACAAGTTGTTTCCAACTCTGACTTAATATTAAGTCATCAAGCCTCTCCTAAAAAACACCGATGCCTTGGCGCTATCCCAAAGAAACTGAGTCAATTAGTCTGCAGTAGGACCTGGTCACTGATGGCATTTTAAATCTCTACAGCTGTGCCAGGCTCGGTGGCTCAGCCTGTAATCCTGTGCCTTGGGAGGCTGAGGTGAGTGGATTGCCTGAGCCCGCGGGTTCGAGACCTGCCTGGGCAAGCGAGACCTCATCTCTACAATAAATCAAAAAATTAGCTGGGCGTGGTAGCGTGTGCCTGTAGTTCCAGCTACTTGGAAGGCTGAGGCGGAAGGATCGCTGGAGCCCGGCAGGTCGAGGCTGCGGTGGCTGGGAGCGGCCACTGCACTCCAGTCTGGGCGACGGAGTGAGAGACTGCAACTTAAAAAAAAAAAAAAAGAAAAAAAAAACTCTACAGCTGATATAGCCCCAGTAAGAATCACTGAGATAGCCTAGTCCTTAGGACTTTTACATCATAACTAGGAAAAGATCCACTAATATTTAGTAACTAAAGAACGATACAATTATCCAATTGTGTGTTAGGAGTTGCAAAAGAAAAAATATTCAGTGATACTCGTTAAAGGACAGTAAGGAAGACTTTATTCAGGACCATCACATGAAGTGTAGGGACCCCAGCAATGGGATGTTGCTGTGGAAGAGAGATTAGCCTCAGCTCCAATTACAACACGGGCAAGTGGGAATTCATGACTCAGAAGCAGGGTAGGGGACCAGTGGATGGAAAATTACTTAGAGAAAAATCAGAATTAAGGAAGATTCTGGCTAAACTGACCTACCAAGATTTTTGCTGAAAACCAGCCAGAGTGACCAGACACCTGGGGGATGGTGGAGATTAATCAATCCGATGCTGAGACTGATCAGAAATCAGAGTTGGGATTTCTTGCAAAACTGACTTAGCAGAGTTCTTTACTAGAACTAGATTTTGCAAGGAAATGCACAGAGGGGCTTAGGAGAAGGTTCAGGAGCCTGATCAGGAGTTTGACCAAGCAGAGAATCTTCATCAGTGTCATCATTCTTGTAAGAGAAAGATCAATGGCAAAAACAGGAAAAGTCAGGTTAGTTTATTGTCAATTCTGTGTTGACTAAACCAGACAAGTTGTCTTGTTGGGGATGGAATAAGTATTTGGACCAGGTCTTTCATCTTGTTGAGCTCTTTGCATCTTATATCGCTCTTCTCACCAATCCTCAGAGCACATTAAATCTTCTGTTATAAATCTTCTTATTTATTTAGAAATAAATATAGAATTTCCTGTAAATATAAGAACAGTATTCACTTAGAAATCTCCTAGAAGAGGTGGGATTATGGCAGACACCAAAAAAGAATGAGGTGGACAACAGAAAACAAGTTAACCATCGCTCCTGAGCCCTGGACCTGGAAGACCTTTGCAGGGGTCGGGGGTGGGGGGAAGGGGGAGATCATTTTCCCATTAAGCTAGTGACAAGCTCTCTTAGTCCATTTTTGCTGCTATACCAGAATACTACAGACTAAGTAATTTATAAAAAACAGAAACTTATTTCTCACAGTTCTGGAGCCTGGAAGTCCAAAAGCAAGGTACCAACTTTTTCTGGTACAGTCCTTCTTTGCTGTGTCCTCGTATGGCAGAAGGCAAAAGTACAACAGAGGACAAATGTCTCCTCACATAACACAAGAGTGAAGGAGAGCAAACTAACTCCTAATGCCGTTTTTATAGTGGCTTTTTATTCTCATGCCCTAACACCTCCCATTACACCCCGCCTCCCAGCACTGTTGCACTGGGGATTAAGTTTCTAACAAAAATCTTGGCGAATACCCTCAGACCATAGCACAAGCAAATGCAATATGTCCCCCAAGAGGCTCTTCCCCAGGAAGAGAAAACAGGAAGGTCCATTATCACTTTGCGGTGATACAGCTGAAATCTTTACAGCAAGTAATTAGATAAATTAGGCTTTCAATTAACTCAAATTAAGGCCCTTTTAGAGTGACGATTTATATATTCCCTTGGCCTGGCCTCCTTTAGTAAAGTCAGAGGTAGAACAAAGTAATTAGATTAATGCAGTAGGCACTTACTTGATTTCACATCATACTGTTCCATTATTAGCTCTTTATCTACAACTGTTAAACATCAAAGAACAAATAAGTAATCTCAACTACTTATTCACTGAAGAATATGATAGTATTGAGAAATAGCTTTCTTCTGATTTTTTAACTTGAGATTAAAAGTATAAAAATCAAATGAATTCTGCCCAAATAAATTCAATGTTTAGTAAACAAAAATAACAAAGTAAAAAGTTTTGTCTTCTTCAAAATTACCAAAATTGAATTCGATTTCAAAGTCAGGGGGCTTTCTTAACGTCAGGAATAAAGAAATTCCTGAGACGTACTATTTCCCCTCAAAAAATAGAAGTATTGTGCTTTATCACTATGTGAAGGGATGAAGACACAAGCTGTACATAGGAGCAATGGTGGACCCAAACCACACTCAGTGAAGACACCTGTTTTGTCTTCAGTGTTAGGGAAGATTTGCACAATGATGGAAATGGGAGAGAAGAATGGGCTCCCAGGAGGGCTTCCTCCCATTTTCTTTTTTTTTTTTAACTTAAAAAAAGTTTTTTAAAGATGTGGGGTACAATTCAGGGTTAGGTATAAAAATTCCTACCATTTACAAAAGTCACTTCTGTGTAATCAGTGAGCTCACATCCTAGAATCTTGGCTCATTCATGATGATGGGGTAGAGAAAGGGCACACATAACTAGTTTTTCCAGAGAATCCAGAATATTAATTTAGCCAACAGTTTCAGCTGCTCAACTTGTTAAAAACAGCTGAGAAGTAAAAACACTATCTTATTTAAGTTTCTTCTTTTTCTACTCCTTTATCATCAAAGAGACCAGTGAAAACATTAATAAGTAGACTGCAGAAGATAGGGGGGAAAAAAAGGCAATGTCCCTAACTGCTTAACTCCTAGATAATTTTAAAATTGATGCTTAAGTACCTGCTTCACATTTTATTAAGAGCCAGGAGACCTGGCATCTAATTGGACTCTTTCACTCAATAGAAACAGTAAAGAAAACAATAAATCATTGAGTTCTTTTTTATTATTATTATTTGAGTTGGAGTCTCACTCTGTCGTCTAGGCTGGAGTGCAGTGGCACATTCACAGCCACCCCAGTGTTGACCTGCTGGGCTCCGGCGATCCTTCCACCTCAGCCTTCCAAGTCAGAACTACAGGCACGCACTACCACACCCGGCTAATTTTTTTGATTTATTGTAGAGACAAGGTCTTGCCAAGTTGCCCGGTCTGGCCTCGAACTTGCAGCCTCAGGCAATCCACTCACCTTGGCCTCCCAAAGTGCTGGGATTACAGGCTGAGCCATCGATCCCAGTCTGAGTTCTTATTATATGTCAGGCTCTGGACTATGCATTCGTATTTCACTTAGTACATGACATTCATATAAAGTCAATAATCTTTTAGACCCATTGAACAGATAACGAAGCAAGACTTAAACTTCTTTGAAGTTGTATGGGAAAAACCTAGACCCCAGCGTTCTTATGAAAAGAGAGGGCATTTAAAAACGTGCATATTGAGAAACTACTCTGGAGCTAGGATCAAACAAGTCAACCTGGCCCTGGCTGCAGCATGCTCCCTGGTGGGCTGACTCATCTCCACGGACCTCTCAGCTCTGTGATGTGTGCGTCTGCTCAGTGGGTGAATGGGTGAATTGAATGCATATGTGCTTTGGTGATTTTCTCTCACCTGTCCATGTCTGTCTGCAGGTGGTGGGCAGGGGAATGGGAAGCATGTTCTGCAACATGTGGGCCTCACGGAGAGAAAAAGCGAACAGTGTTGTGCATCCAGACCATGGGCTCTGACGAGCAGGCTCTCTTGCCAACAGACTGCCAGCACCTGCTGAAGCCCAAGACCCTCATTTCCTGTAACAGAGACATTCTGTGTCCATCAGACTGGACAGTGGGCAACTGGAGTGAGGTAAGTTCAGGAGCTGGAAGGGAAAATGCCATTATTCATGCTTCATCAACCTCTCACCTGTTCCTTTCCATAATTTTTTTCTTTTTTGAGACAGGAGTCTCACTCTATTGCCCAGGCTAGAGTGCAGTGGTACAATCGTGGCTCATTGCAGCCTCCACCTCCTGGGTCAGCGATCCTCCTGCCTCAGCCTTTTTAGTAGCTGGGATGACAGGTGGGTGCCACCAGGCATTATTATTATTATTATTAGACCGGGTCTCATTTTTTTGCCTAGGCTGAATTCCTGGACTCAAGCAATCCTCCCACCTCAGCCTCCCTAAGTGCTGGGATTACAGGCATGATCCACCGCACCTGGCCCATTCCTCCTCATTATCCATTTTTAAGTGACCCTAGGTAAAATAGCAAAAATGGCCAACATCTATCATCTCTAGGCTGTTTCCTGCATTTCCCACTGCCCAGTGGGTATTTCCATTCATACAAGATCTTGTTCTCATGCTCCCAGTGGTCAACTAACTATCTGAGAGGAATGAGGTAAACTCTTCTAGGACAGGCCCATGACAACTAATTGGTAAATCATCAAAATTCTTGTCTTAGGGCCAGACTCGGTGGCTCAGCCTGTAATCCCAGCACTTTGGGGGGCCAAGGCAAGTGAATTGCCTGAGCCATGGGTTCAAGAACGGCCCGGGCAACTTGGCGAGACCTTGTCTCTACAATAAATCAAAAATTAGCCGGGCATGGTGGCGTGCGCCTATAGTTCTGGCTACTTGGAAGGCTGAGGTGGAAGGATTGCTGGAGCCCAGCAGGTTGACGCGGGGGTGGTCATGAGTATGCCACGACACTCCAGCCTGGGCAACAGAGTGAGACTCCAACTCAAAAAAAAAAAGAAATTCTTGCTGTGCTCGTTGTTAAACCAATGGTAGCAAATCAGGGCTGCCGCATTCATCCCAAAAGCTGTTTGTTAAATATTGATAAGCACTTCATTGTAGTTAACCAAAACCAAAGGAGTGTCACTCTAGTGGTAGAATGATAGTGGAACATTTGACACTTGGAGAAGTTCCCTCAAATCATTTATTCAGTGTGTGTCAAGGCCAGACTTGACCAATCATAGCATGTGGCTGACCCAGCATAGATTTCTGTAAAAATAAGACCGAATGAAGGTTTAGGTTTAGGATATCTACTATTATTAGCCACATAAATTCAGATAAGTGTTGCATTATCCCAAAATTAATTTGATCTAATTCTCTGAATATAATTAGAAATCAGTGATTTAGAAGGTTATGAAAAACTCCCAGGCTCTCGTTTTCTTTGGGTCACTATGGAAACTGGTTCTGTCAGGCCTTGTCATGTTCCAATAATCAGTGGAAGTGAAGCCCTTCTTTCCCCAGGAGGCCTGGAGTCTCAGCTCTGCTTCCCTATGTGAATTTCAGTCAGTGACCTAAGGAATGACTAAAACTAAATGTTTTGAAAAATTATGGCCAGGCACGTTGTTCAGGCCTGTAATCCTGGCACTTTAGGAGGTCAAGGCAGGAGGATTACTTTAGGCCAGGAGTTTGAGATCAGCCTAGGCAACATAGCAAGACCTTATTGCTACAAAATGTCAACAAGTTAGCCAGGCATGGTGGTGTGTGCCTATAGTCGCAGTTACTCAGGAGGCTGATGCAGGAGGATCGCCTGAACCCAGGAGATCAAGGCTGCAGTGAACCAAGATTGTTCCATGTACTCCAGCCTGGGTGACAGAGTGAAACCCCAACTCAAAAATAAATAAATAAAATGAAAAATGAACAGGCCAGAGTTTTTAGATGAATGCTGACTTCATCCTATGAGCTTCTTTGAGAAGCCACATGCTTTCCATAATAATGCTACCATTGTCCAGATTATTTTAGAAACTGCTCTGAGAATTCACCTTCAGAGAAAATGGAAATTATTTGATTCAGGAGAATGCCACAGAAGTCAGTTAGAATAAAGTCCAGTGGATAAGTGAGTAATATGACCAGAACTTTTGTGTTTAAAAAGCAAGATTTGATTATCAATAAGTGAGATGGATTCTCATAAATAGCTCATAAAGTTGCTCTGAAAGTATTTTCTAAAGAATTCTAAAATTTGACTAAGCAGAGGTATCATCTCTGAAAGTAGAACACTTATTTAAATGAGCAGCTTTGATAACCTTATTTCCAAGACTGTTTTATTAGCTCACAGTCACAATTTAGGTTGATTTAGCTTCTCATTTTGTGCAGGATGCTCTCTCTTGGGCATCTAGGTGAAAATGAGAAAGAAACAGAAAGTATGGGAGAGATAGGGCCCAAAAAAGGAAAAGAAAGGAAAGGAAAGACTAAGGTAAGCATTAAAAAATTTTTACCTACAAAATACTATTAGTGTATCATTGATTTGTGCACCAGTGCATGTGCCCACATCAGTGATAAGCCAAATATTCTTTCTGCTATTTCTAGGGATGTATAGTCATAGCATGTGACTATCCTGGTCTATTAGTTCACAGCAGCCTAGATTTCTGTAAATTACATTGTTGTCAAAATATGGCTGAATGAGGTATTATGACTGGTCTATTAAATCTGTTTACAAAAAAAAATCTGTTTACCAAAAATGTATTGACCACATCCAAAACTGTTAATAATTCTTGTCATGTAGAATTTACTAATTGTCAGAATCTTAATGCTTTCTCAGAGGACTGGCAATAACAAAGTTGGCTGAGGAGTTGTATTTATTGTGCTTATGTTTATGAGGAGCATAACAACCTGTCTTAACTGAAGAACAAGGGACCAAGAAGTTGGCACGATGTGACAAGCACCCGTGTCTGTGGTTCCAGATACAGGCTGTTGCATAGTTGATGGACAACATGCACAGAATCCACTTTCTAGCTTCTACTTGACAGAGCTGAGGAGAAAGGCAGAGCTGATGCCTTCATTCGGGAGATGTTATTAGGAGAAGTGCTTTTAGTTAAATCAGCATCCAAATATTCATCAAAATGGGTCTTCCTTTCTTTCCTCTGCTGTCTTGCCAATAACCTTCTAATGAGCTTTGCAGGAATATGATGAAATGTCTATGACATTCTAACTATTCTCAGATACTTTTTGTTTAAGAGAGATGATATAGTGATTCTATAGTGATAAGTATTCTCAGATACTTATCATTGGGATTGTTGTCTTGAGACCAATAGTATTTGAAGCAGTATAGCACTCCAGCAATCATTTGGTTTGCACTGAATTGTTTGGGTAGGTCACTCAGGATGAATCTGAAAAAGGTAGCTGTGCCAAAAGACCTAAGAACTGAAAACCTTCTAGATTCCTGTAAAATGGTCTTCCCTGGGCCAACCAAAGTCAGAAAAAAGGATAAATTCATGAGCTGCCCTTCCCTAGCAAAGCACCTCCACCAACACAAGCAGTGAAGGGAGAGTGGGCTCAGCCCTGTCAGGCTGTTATACTCATTTCTGAGTCAGCAGGGATCAGGAGGAATTATCTTCCCTGCTGCCCCCAGGGAGGGCTTTCTTGCCCTTTGTAACAAGCTCATGCTCTAGACACCTGACTCCAACCCCCAATCTCAAGTTTGACCAAGAATCTTATCCTGAATTTTGCCCAACCTACTTTCTGAGCTTAGAGCAGGGACTCCCAACCCTTGGCCACAGACTGGTCCATGGTCTGTTAGGAACTGGGTTGCACAGCAGGTGAGCAGTGGGTGAGCAAGCGAAGCTTTATCTGTATTTACAGCCACTCTCCATTGCTCACTTTACTGCCTGAGCTCCACCTCTTGTCAGATCAGCGGCAGCATTAAATTCTCATAGGAGCGCAAACTCTACTGTGAACTGCACATGTGAGGGATCTAGGTTGTGCGCTCCTTATGAGAATCTAATACCTGATGATCTGAGGTGGAGCTAAGGCAATGCTAGTGTTGGGGAGCAGCTGCAAATACAGATTAACATTAGCAGTGAGGTTTGACTGCACAGAGACCATAATAAATCAATTGCTTGCAGACATATCACAAACCTATCAGTGAGTGGCAAGTGAGTTGATGCATTTCAATTATACAACTGCATCTGGTAGAAGGCTTTAAGGAGAATCTGACACTTATTTTAGTGTGTGCATGGCCTGCCATTATTTTACTTACCATTTCTATCCATGCCTTTTTTTAAGGGTGAATTACATAATTATTTCATTATATATTAAAATGTAAACATAATAGAATAAAGTACACAATAAATGTTATGGGCTTGAATCATCCCCAAAACATTCTCCCCCTACCACTGGTCCATGGAAAAACTGTCTTCCACAAAACCAGTCCCTGATGCCAAAAAGGTTGGGAATCACTGGTATAACTGATGTCATTTAGGTAATAAATACAGTTCATATGAATGAATCAACTCACACTGAACCCTTCTGATCATATAAAATAAAGTAAAATATTCAGGTCACTCAGAAAAGACATTGTTGACCTAGAAGGGAACCAGTCACAATCAGCTTTTCACAACTTTTGTCTTATTCTTCTTTCTAAGCCAACAGGTTCGGGGTGGGGGGCGGGAGAAACAAGCCTTCTCACTGCAAAGGCATCTACAGTGAAGAAAATACTAAAAGCAGAGAATAGACACCCTTTGAGAAACTTAAAAGTTTAAGAAACATAAGAACACGTGAAACTAAAAATCTATGATTATTTAGCCTAAATTAACACAAAATGCTAAGAGAACACAAAAAGTACACCTTAAGAGGTTATAAGTATTTAAGGAGACACAAAGGCATTCCAGAAAGAAAAATAAGAAGGTATGGAGTTTGGAAAAACATATGCATGAAGTGATAAAGACACCACAGTGGAAAAAAAGAGAACAGGAGCATGGTTTTCATCAGGTATATGGGGCCAGGCCAAAAAAAAAAAAAAAAAGGATTTGAGTAAACAGGTACCATTTAGATTTGAAGGGGCACAAAACTGAGTCAGCTAACTGCCAGATAATTCTTTGTTGTAAGAACATCATGTACACTGTAGTAACCTTGGCCTCTCCCCAACAAGTAGTAACAATCAAAACTAACTCCAGACATTGTCACATGCTCCCTAGGGATTATTTAACCACAGTATTACCGAATTCTAGTAATAAGAGTTATTGGCCTACGTTCTGAAATTTATCCTCCGAAACCCCACAGAGAACCACTTACCTAGTTTAAGCCGCTTTATGAAATAAACAAACCGAGTCCCAGGAAGTGACATAACTCGCTACGGTCACACAGTCTGTTTTTGCTTTTGTGAGAGCTAGAACATAAGCTAAGCCAAAAACTGTTTCATTAGTGATCTTCCTACATTCCTTATAATGGCTCCCAACAATTCTCAAGTTATCTCAAAATTCTTCTTGATGTCTGAAAGGACAGAACAAGAGTGGGAAGCCATTTTTCATCTTGTTCTTAAATCCTGACACAATGATAAGAAAGTAAAAACTATGCTTTTGGAGAAATGCACACTTTAGGTAAAATTAACTTTACCGACTTTGTCTTTTCAGAAACAGACTTCCAGGTATCAGAGGTATCTCACAGTGGCAATCAAACTTGCCTAAAGTAAAGGGAATTCACAAGGCCTAAGACATCATGCATTGGGCAAGGACTGTAAAAGTCATGAAATTTGTAATTACAAAAGTTATGACCGCTCAGAGGGGGAGCAGGTGGGGGGTTCAATCTTCCAGTAAACTGGGCACTATCTACAGGGAAGCCAAGGATCCCCTGAAGCTACTCACTGGGAATGCCTAGGAGATAAGGGGAGGTACACCCTCCACTAGCTCTAAGGAATGTCGTTTGGGAAGGTGCAGGAGCATTAGAATCCTTATCACGCCCTTCTCTAGGGGCTATGATGATGTAGGTGGACATTAATGGGTCTCTGTATCACAGGTTCTCCAAGACATTCACAGGTGGTCGATAAGGAAGTCACGACAGTAAAGTGCAACATCTCCAAGAAAAGGATTTAAGCCAGGACTCTGGGGGACTACAACGCCAAACTCACCTAGAGCGTAGGTCCACTCCCTGTCTGTGGGACGGGTGAACCTTTCTTAAATAAATCTTTTCTTCTCTCACCTCTGTGTGTTGCAATTCTTTGCAATTTACTTGGATCTCTGGGTTGCCAGCGCACATCCCCGGCCTGGCAGCTCCAGTGGTGCTGCGCCTCCCCTCGCCTCAGCCTCTCCATCCATCAATCCACCCTCACCCTGTCTGTCAGTACCCTAACAATGCCTAAGATGGACATCTGCAACATATAGTGCTAACAGCTATTGTTTCTGTACTGCTACCAAAAAATTAATCTTTAATTAACATTTAAAAAAAGAGCTAACCAAGGAGCCCAAGTAGGCAATGTACAACTTACAATAAAACATTAGTTGGTCAAATCTCTGTGCACTCAAATGCCCTAAAGCCCATTTTTCCTAATGGCAGTAAATTTATCCCTTTAAGTACTAGGTATTTGTGTCCAGTTTTAATTTTCTTGGACAGAAATCTTTGCTTTTATACACTGCCTTGTGGTCTTGAATCTGAATATCAAAGATAAATGAGCTCTAAAATTCAGGGTCATTATGAAATCCATTCAGGTTGGATTTCTACAACACTCTGAGATCTTCAGAGGATATTATAAATAAGCCATAACAATTAGTTTTATGTAGCTCAAGTACAGCGTACGTGGGAAAAGACAGGAGATGAGGCTAAAAAGGACAGTTTAGAGGCAGACTAAGGAGTTTGAATTCCATATCTCAAAGAGTAGAGCTCATTATCATCTTTTGGTGGGTAAATGACATGAATAGACCTATTTTCCAGAGACCAAAAATGAAGAGAATGGAGTAGAGAAAGACTGGAATCCAGCAAGAAGCTCCATTAAGAGGCAACAGGTCAAGCAGAAAGCAGAGGCTACCTAAACTAGGGTGAGGGTGATCGAAAGGAGGGAAAGACAAAACAGGTATAACCTGGAAAACCAACTTGGTGACTGATGGAACGGGAACAAGAGTTGGGTATAATGAGTCAAAGATAGGTCTAGTGAGTGCAGAGGCTAGGGTCAGTAATTAGCTATTCTGGAGGCTAAGACAGGATCACTTGAGGTCAGGAGTTTGAGTCCAGCTTGGGCAACACAGTGAGATTATGCCCCTAAAAAATAAAAAAGAAATTAACCAGGCATGGTGGCACACGTCTGTAGTCCTAGCTACCGGGAGGCTGAGGTAGGACAATCACCTAAGCCAGGAGTGTGAGGCTGCAGTTAGCTAAGATTGCACCACTGCACTCCAGCATAGGTAAAAGAACAAGATCCTGTCTCTAATTTTTTTTTTTTTAAAGAGTCAAACATGACTTTTGCCTGGATAGACATAACCAAGACTGGGAAAACAGTAAAAGAGGCTCATTTCCAAGGAAAAAAAAGGTAATGAGCTACATTTGGGTTTTAATGCCTAAGTCTCATAACCTCAGTAACCTAGGCTTTACTCAAGTAAGTCAAATAAGTTTCCACTTAAGTTTCATCTCCTCAGTGAAACGGGAAAATAGCACCCATCCAATTTATTTATGAAGATCAAATAAGACAGTAAAAGCACTTTGGAAAGAAGCAGTCTAGCACACAGAATGAATATTTCTTTTTTTTTTTCTTATTCCTGGCAAAATGACCACTAAAGTACAATCTTCACTAAGCACCTTCATTTCCCTACCACAAATCTTTCTAATCACCCTAAGTAGTCACACTAAAGCCACCAACTGCTGCTTCCTGGCCACTTCTGTTCTATTGTCCTGGGTTTTGTATTTCACCATCAGGTTTTACATACCTCTGCTGTGATATTCTTTAGAGCGTCTGTTTCAGGAAAATCACACCAAAATTAACAATACCTCTGGAAGGTTATTTTCCATTTACACATTCTTCCTCTCTGCAGTTTCTTTTCCCCTATCCTGTTATATCTATCTGTTCCCTACTGCCCCAGTTCTACCTCTAATCTACTTCAAAAGTCTCATAACCTCTGACATTATGCTGAAGGCAATTACCCCATCTCCCAAGTACTCATGGCTGTGAAGGCCTGACTAGTACCTGAAAGGGGGAATCACTGAGGCGAACATGTTTCTTTTTGTGTTAAACTTCAGTAGAGAAAAGGATTGTAGGAAGCTGGAACACCGTTCAAAAGAACCTCCAAAGTTGACTTAGACTTTGTGAAGAAAATTAGGAGTTTCACAAAGAATAAGAAAGGGAGGGTAGGAAAAAAGGAGAAGAAATCAAACTACAAAAAAACCCAGATGACTACAACACACAACCAGTCACAGTGAGTTACATGTTTTATGGGGTATGTTTTATATACAGTTATCTACCTTCATGCCCTTCATGAGTAACTGCCCCCTAGAAAACTTCATTAAACCAGAGAAGGATATCAGACACCCCTGATGACAGGAGAGAATCAGAAAATATCAGAGGTGAATCAATGAGATAATCCCTTGAAGGAATATACTAAGGCTCCAGTTCTCAAAGTGTGGTCCCCAGGGGAGCAGCATCCTTACCACTAGGAAACGTGTTGGAAATGCAAATTATTTGGCCCCTTCTAGAGATAAATCCTGCAATCTAAATTTCAATAAACCTTCCAGATGATTACTATTGCAAGAAATAGAATGATTTATTTTTTAAATGAACCCTAAGCCATGTTTAAATGCCTTTGCTGAGTCACTTCCTGCTTCTTTGTGTTCCCTTTTCGCAGGCTTTTTATTTTGGCTGGCTACATGTTTAAACTTTTGGCAGAATCTAATCAGAATAGTAACCCTGCAAGCCAATCGGCAAATAGGGCATGTAAATGAGATAATTCTGTAAAAACCTATCAACATGCAACATGCAGGCATCTGACAGCAAAGCATGTAACTCCTGCAAGTATTCCTCCAATAAGGAATCAGAAGAGGCTATGCATTTTAGGAATAAAGGTGCTGATTCTTCCTGCTTTGGTGTGCCTGCCCACCAGACACCTGAACTTGCAAGACCACCATTAAAGTCTCACTTCTGCTGCACTCCCTGTCTCTGCGTCCATCCTTTGATTTTGGACAGATGAGTTTGTTTCTCACAATTTGGGGGCTTGCCCGGGATACTCTGCATCTGCCAGAGGGGGACGCCAGCAGAGGACGTCCCACCCAATTTCAGGTGGCCTACTCTGCTTGGGCATCTCAGCCACTCATGGGACTGCAGATAAGCCCAAGACTATTGTTCCCAAGGCAGCAGAGGTGACACAGGAAAAAAAAAAGAAAAAGAAAGCAGGCACCACAGCAACCAGGCAACCTCATGCACAAGCCACAGTATGAAAACCTGTACTGTAAGTACTGCCTTGGTGGTTAGGGCATTCTTGGAGGTTGTGTGTGTGTGTGTGTGTGTGTGTGTGTGTGTGTGTGTGTGTGTGACTGAGACGTATCTCAAGATACGAAGCGAGTGTAGAGTTCCGATCCATGTACTGCCTTGGTGGTTAGGGCATTCTTGGAGGTTGTGTGTGTGTGTGTGTGTGTGTGTGTGTGTGTGTGTGTGACTGAGACGTATCTCAAGATACGAAGCGAGTGTAGAGGTTGTGTGTGTGTGTGTGTGTGTGTGTGTGTGTGTGTGTGTGTGTGTGACTGAGACGTATCTCAAGATACGAAGCGAGTGTAGAGTTCCGATCCGTGTTTTCATTGTCCCGCAAGGAAAATGGCCGGAGACAGACAAAGGAGATCCTGAAGTTTGCAAGAAACCTCAAATAAGGGGGGTTGAGCACCTCAGGAAATACCCAGAGTCTTAAGGACTGCAAGAAACTTCCAGTAAGGGAAGGTGAGCACCCTTTTGGGAAACTCCGAAAACACACAGCTTACCTGGTAACCGAAAATGGGTAATAAACAGCCTATGCCTAGGAAGGGAGGTCAGGAAAGCTCCCCTAAAATTCCCCCAGACAGTTCACTGGGACGAATGCTGGAAAACTGGAAAGATGATCCCAGGACTAAGAAAAAGAATGAAATAAAAATTCTCCCTCTAGCATTACCCTGGATAGTCTATTGTGGAAATGTTGAGGTCTTGGTGACATAGCCCTTGTACCAAGAACAAGGGGAATGATCAGGAGGGCTGCAATGTCCGTATGGAAACAGGAAAACCCTCCAGGGCTGGGCATTCAGTCAGCTGCACAAAAGTACCCAAATGTAGATCCTGTGGGACTATAATGATCAAGAGGATAAGACAAAAGTGCAGGATCTGAGGGGGTTGATAATTAAGGGAATCAGAGAACCAGTCCTTAGCTCTTAGGATGTCTCTAAGGCTTTTGAGGCTCAACAAGAGAAGGACAAAAAACTCCAACAGCCCATTAAAGACCTGGTAAGAATGAACCTGACAACACCCCAGGTGAATATTAGGGTGATGGAACCCAAATTAATTATTATTATTTTTTTTTAGTTGAAGGCTCACTCTGTCGCCCTGGCTGGAGGCAATGGCACACTCACAGCTGCCCCAGCATCAACCTGTTGGACTTCAGCGATCCTTCCACATCAGCCTTTCAAGTATCCAGAACTATAGGTACGCACTACCACACCCAGCTAATTTTTTATTTATTGTAGAGATGAGGTCTGGCAAAGTTACCTGGGCTGGTCTCGAACCCGTGGGCACAGGCAATCCACTTGCCTTGACCTCCCAAAGTGCTGGGACTACAGGCTGAGCCACCAAACCCGGCCTAATTTCTTAATTAACACAGGTGCCAGTCATTTGGCCCTGGCCATACATGTTGGAATTATAAATTTGAGTCCAAATAGTTAACCTGCAACTACAGGGTTAAATAAAGGCTTCTAAACTCTATTTTCTCTTTTCTGCCTACTTTGCATCTGCTAGCAACTAAGGTACTGGTGTTGAGATAAACTCACTGTCCCAAGGTTAAGTAAATAAAAAATTTTTTTGGTTTTTCTTATACAGTTCAGCCAGTTTTAACTAAAATATAAACATTGAAAACTCATTTAAAACTGAAAAAAAAAAGGTTTTAAAAACGTTTTTAAAAATTAAACTTCCAAGGAGACTGCTTTATCCCAATTTTGGTCCACAGCCTTTATTGGAGTGCCTATTGAGGCAAACAAAGTTTAGCCATGTAAACAATTTCCAATTTTGTTGGAAATATAGTTTGAATTCAGCTGTCTTTTGTAAAATGGTAAGTTTGTTGCTATTTCATAGCTGAAGTTTGGAGGTAAAGGTTGTTAAGTCTTTGTGTGTATATATGTATGTTTGAATGTGTTTTTATGTATGTGCATGTTTTGTCCATCATGCTACCAAATTGGCTTCTAAGTAAATGAGTACTCATAAAATAAATAAATTTAAATGCTTTTCAAGTTCATGGGACTTTAATGATATTTAGTAAATAAAAACGGGTTTTAAATTATTAATAAAATGAAAAGCGTCTTTGGAATTGTCAGCATACATTTTTGTCTGGGTCTACTAATTAAGTTTTGCATTTGCCTCTGCTAGATATTTTAAGTATCAAGATTTGACATGAAAATTATAAAACTATAAAACCTAGCCAAAACCAGAATGATCTTTATTTGTATGTTTTTGTTACAAGTATAATTAGTTTAAAATTGTTGGTTCCAAACAAAAAACCCAGCTAAACCTTCTGAACTATCAATAAAATGTTCATGTATGTAACTTTAAGGTTCTTACTTTAAGTAACACTGATGTTCACAGGCTTTAAAAATGATTAGCCAGGAGATAACTTAAAATAATAACTGGCCTTGTCTAAGAGCTCAGGTTTCATAAGTAATTATGCAAACTGCTATAAATAAATAAATTAGGAAATATGAATAAAATAATGCTTATGGATAAGCTCTTCATGTAATTTTGTAAAATCTTAAAATTGTTTTAAAAGCTCATTAAATGTCTGGTTTACTTTCAATTAAGAAAAAGTTATAATATGGAAAAAATATTTCTAACATCATATAAAGGGTCTCATCTATAAAATACTAATATCAAACAGACAGCTCAGAATTTGTTTCCTAGGTTTTCACTAAAATGTTAGGTTATTTTATGTAAACTGGAGATTATTTAAAAGGTGTTTTTTGTTGTTGTTGTTGTTTTGTTTATGTTTTTGTTTGTTTTTTTGAGTTGGAGTCTCACTCTGTCACCCAGACTGGAGTGCAGTGGCCGCTCCCGGCCACTGGAGCCTCGACTCGCTGGGCTCCGGCGATCCTTCCGCCTCAGCCTTCCAAATAGCTGGAACTACAGGCGCGCGCTACCACACCCAGCTAATTTTTT
>CAUYQG010188017.1:0-15382 GCA_963574415.1 Tarsius wallacei
GCTCTATTCACAATAGCAAAAACATGGAACCAACTGTGTTGCCCATCGAAGCTGGACTGGATAAAAAAAATGTGGTACATATACACAATGGAATATTATGCAGCCATAAAGAAGGACAAATATATGGACTTTGCAGCAACTTGGATGGATTTGGAGTCGATCAAACTCAATGATTTATCACAGAAACAAAGAACTGAGTTCTATATGTTCTCACTCATAAATGGACCTTGAACAATTATAATGCTATAGGAAAGTGATTGGCAGTAGTGGAAAACAGTCAGGGGAGGGGGGGTGGTATTGGCAGTTGAGGGAAACTGCTAGGGGAGAGAGGGGCATACCTCATCAACAAGGGTACCTGCATGATTAATGTTTATATACCTAACCCTGAATTGTACCCTACATCTCTATAATAAATAAACAAATTAATTAATTATCAAAAGTATACAAAGAACTCTTAAAGTTCACCAATAAAGAAATAAACAACCTGATCTTAAAATGGTGAAAGACCTGAGCAGACACCTCACCAAAGAAAATGCTGCTGACAAATAAGTGTATGAAAGGTGTTTAACATCATATGTCAATAAGGAACTACAAACTAAAACAATAAGGAGATACTACTACACTACCAGAATGGCCAAAAGCCAACATATTGACAACACTAAATTCTGGTGAGGATGTGGAGCAACAGGAACTTTCATTCATTTCTGGTGGGAGTGCAAAATGAGACAGACTGTTTGGCAGCTTCTTAGAAAACTGAACATCTTCGTACTGAATGACCCAGCAATCACAGTACTTGGAATTTAGCAAAGGAGGGGAAAACCTATGTCCACACAAAAATCTGCACACAGATGTTTATAGCAGCTTTATTCATAATTGCCAAAACTTGAAAGCAAACAGGTTGTCCCTCAACAAGTAAATGGACACACAAAATGTGGCATACCCATGCAATGAAATATTATTTGCAGTAAAATAATGACCTTTCAAGCCATGAACAGAAATGGAGCAACCCTAAATGCATTTTACTCATTGAAAGAAGCCAATCTGAAAAGGCTGCATACTGTATGATGGCATAAACTTTGGAGACAGCGAAAAGGTAAATTGTTAGGGGTTTGGGATGAGGGAAGAGAGGAACAAATAAGTGGCTCATAAGATTTTTAAAGCAATGAAATTATGTTTAATACAGTAATGGTACATGCAGGTATACACTTTTAAAAACCTATAGAACTACAACACAGACTGTGAATTCTAATGTAAACTATGGGCTCTAGTTAATAATGATGTATCTGTATCGGTTCATCAGTTGTAATGAATATACCATACTAATACAACATGTACAAAATAGGGGAAACTGTGGGTGGGGTTACAGAAGGTATATTTGTACTTTCTGATCAATTTTCTGGGAATCTAAAATTGCTCTAAAAAATAAAGTCTATTTATTAAAAGTTAATATGGAAAAATCTGCATCTTTTCCCCTTAGCCACTTTAGACCATCATCATCTGTCATCCAAATCAATGGAATCTAACTAAAGAGAGAAGAGGTCAATGAGAAAAAAGAAATTAAAACTTGTACTAATGTAATTTCAAAATCAGAAGTTAAACTACACTGATAAAACATAGATAGGCATTAGGATGTCATTCAGTTTGTGTGGGTAAGAGAGTCCATGTGTGTTGGAGTTGTGCAGTGGGAGGAGAGGTTGATTTCAGCTGCATGGGATCTCACGTAGTTGTCATCTTTCAGCATGTTGCATGTTACAGAGACCAGGTGAATGTTTTACACATCATATTATTTATAAACTAATCTTCATGATGAAGAAGTGTACCTGTTTGCATATGAGTCATGCATTGACTATAATAAAAATGCAAGCACATGTGAACCACAAGAAAATAGCAAAGTTGATAGTTATCATATTTATATGTTTTTTATCAGCCATATTATAAGAAACAATAAGATCCAATAAGAATTGAACTCCAAAAAAAAAAGTACAAGACTATTTGAAATGAAAATTTATATGCAATTTTACTAATAACTGTTACTAATAATGTTTCATTTTTGGCCAGGTGTGGTGGCTCATGCCTGTAATCCCAGTACTTTGGGAGGCAGAGGTGAGAGGATTGCCTGAGTCCAGGGGTTTGAGACCAGTCTGGGCAA
This sequence comes from Tarsius wallacei, assembly GCA_963574415.1. Lineage (NCBI taxonomy): Eukaryota > Metazoa > Chordata > Mammalia > Primates > Tarsiidae > Tarsius > Tarsius wallacei. The sequence continues at coordinate 2,150 of CAUYQG010188017.1, forward strand.
CTTGGTGACACCTCATCTCCACAAGAAATAAAAAAATTAGCGAGGCATGGTGGTGCATGCCTATGATTCCAGCTACTTAGAAGGCTGAGGTGGAAGGATCGCTTGATCCCAGCTGGTTGAGGCTGCGGTGGCTGTGAACTTACGACTGCACTCCAGCCTGAGCGACAGAGTGAGACTCCTACTCAAAACAAAAACAAAAACAAACCAAACAGAAAAAAGTTTCATTTTGCTATTCTTTTCTATTTCACTTTTAAAAAGTACCCATGAATGTAGCAGCAAATGTTATTGATGATTATGAGTTCTGCTTCGTTGTTTTTTTTTTTCCCCCCGACAGAGTTGTGTGATTAAATACATACGTCTGGAGATTACTGGTCTGGAGTACTCTAACAGTTTCCCAGCTGGTTTTCCTGTCTTTGTTTTTGCTTTCTTCCAAGCCATTTTTCATATTGCCACCAAGGAAAGCACTCTAAATGCAACTCTGATTCTGTCACTTTGTTGCTTAAAACACTTACTTTCTAATTTTTTATGCTAAGACCCGACATTGGTCATGTAAGATATACTGATGGGGTCCAGCCTTCCTCTGCAACCCTATCTCCTGCTATCCCTGTTCCTGAAAGATCTTTCTCTCTCTCATCTGTGTCCAGAGGAATTTCATCTCTCTGCTAGGCTTTGTCTTTCCCGTTATTCAGGTATGTTGAACCCTCACTTCCTCTAGAAGACCTTTCTGCCTCTAACCTGGGTGAGGTGCCCTTTACATAGTTCACTGCATGGTCTACTGGGCTTGGATTATTACTGTTTGCCTGTCACTGTTGTGACAAACTTCATGTATCTTTAAGACTTACCAACTTGACTGTCCTCGTGTGTGTAATACATATTTATGATTAGATAAATTGATTAAAACAACATTTCAGAAGGAAAGTAGTATGGAATAAGGAACAATTAACATTTTGTACAATGTAAATTGACAAAAGATATATTTTTATAAGCCTATATATCTCCAAATATGTTAGATGAAAGATTATAAGTAATGATAGTTTTGTTTGCTAAATTTTGTTTCTTAAGTCTTTTATGATTGTTTTAACACTTTTTAAAGATATCACATACTATGACTAATAATACATTTATTTAGAGGCAGGGAAATATGCAATAAGTTAAACTTACTTAAATTAGTTAAAGTCACTTTCTAACTTTCTCTAAAAATGGCAGTTTTTACTCTTTGACCAGGTTTACTCTCCATAAGATTGCAAAGGCTTTAGATAGTGGAGAAGATTTTTCCTATATTTAAGGAAATATTTGTCATAAAACTGAATTAAAAATCTATATTGTAATCTATAGTCTTTGAAGCAGCAGTTTCTGTTCTTCAGAAAAGGAAGGATCATTTAGCACTGATACTATGTCACGTGATTATTTGGTTTTGGCCAACTTATTCATGTCTTCCTTTATTCATTTTTCAGTTTCCCTCCCCCCTCCTTCCCTGCCTCTCTCTCTGCCTCCCTCCTTTCCTCCTTTTTCTTCTTTCCTCCCTCCTTTAAGTGTGAGTTTTAGTTTAAAACGTTACTACCAACTTGTAAATCTTAATTAGCTGTTTCTCAGGGAATTGTATAGACTTCCAAAAATAGTTAACTATCAAAATACTGGTATTTCAAAGAATAAAGCTGTTAGTATTAAAATAAACTATCTCTGAATTCTGCTTTAATCTGTTACAGATTTCCTATAGCTTAAATCCCTGAATACATTTATAGTCTAACTTCATCACATCATCCAGTAGACCTTATTTGGAAAGCTCATAGTCAACACTGTCTGGTGAATGATGCAATGGAAGTTGGGCTCACAACCTTCCCTTGGCTTCCGTAAAAACCCTCCTCCACAATCCTGTGTTTTTTCCTGCCTTGCTGGGCCAAGTCTACTCAGTTTTTCCACACTTCCATCGTCTCTTGCCCTCAAATTTATTACTGGCAGGTGCATGTGCATATTTGCACGCATGAATTGTTAAATCCTAGCCTACATTATAAAGGTGCAGGTTTGATCTGTGAACCTTATGTTGACTATTTCAGCTCAAAGCTATTATCAGATGATACTTTATGAAATGATAATGGGTGCTTACCATGTGCCAGGTATTATGCTGAGTGCTGTGAGGTTTACAAAAATATAAGTCTTTTATTCTTTTTTGTAGTTTCTTAACAATTTAAGTTTACCCACTAATGTAATTTTTCCCTCTAGCATTGATTTATGAATCTTAATCTGCTATCTAGTTTTTTGAGGGTTGTCTGTAAATAACAAAGTATGTTCAATATTTTACAACTCTTTTGGCTTAAATTTTATTTTAGTTGTTAAATTTTGTTTTCAATTTTTAAGTTAAGATGAAATTTCAGAAAATACATTATTATTATGTTATTTTTTCCCCTCCTTTTGAACTGTCAAGAAAATAAGGCAGGATTCAAATAACTAGATGTGTCTGTTGAGTTTGCACTATATGGACCAATTTTCTTTCTGCTTCTGAATCCCATCATTTTGCTAGAAACATACAGCATAATCACAGATAGTAGAAAAGAATGTGTTATTTACTTGTGCAGTTTCCTTCTGTCATGGATATTTTTACTTTAAAATGGAGTGGGGGCAGGAAAAAATAGAAAACTATGTGGCAGTCTGTATATCAATAAAGGCTATTAAAGCAAAAAATTAACTCAAAATAGATTATAGACTAAAATGTAAAAACTAAGCTATACAGCTCTTAGAAAAATGCAAGAGAATGTTCATGATTTGGATTAAGCAAAGCTTTCACAGTTATGACTTCATAAACACAGTGACAAGAAAAATAAATTATATTTCATAAAAATTTAAAATGAGTGCTTCAAATGATACAATCATTTGAAAGAAGTTCAAAGACAACTCACAGAATGAGAGAAAAATATGCATCATAGAACTCATTGGGACATATATTTAAAATATATAAAGAACTCTTAATAAAAGACACAACCCAATTTTTTAAAATAGGAAAAGGATATAAATAGACATTTACTCAAAGAGGATGTACAAATGAAATGTAGCATATGAAAAGATGTTTAACATCATTAGTCCTTGGGAAATGTAAATCAAAACATCAAAGTGAAACTACCTTACATGTGCTGAGTATAATAAAAAAGACATCTAATCACAAGTATTGGCAGGGATGTGGAGAAATCATATCCCTCTTATACAGCTGACAGGAATGTAAAATGGTGCAGTCACTTTGAAAAACAGTCTGGCAGATCCTCAAGAGGATAAATACATACCCTAGCAATTGTATTTCTGGATATATACTCAAGAAAAATGGAAATCTATGTCTACACAAAAACTTGTCCAAGAAAATGTATAGAAATGTATTAATAATAACCAAAAACTGAAAACAACCCAAATGTTCAAAAACTGATGAAAGAATAGATAAAATGTGGAAAATTCATACAATATTACTCAGCCATCAAAAAGAATAAAATACTCATACATGACAAACATTGATGAACCTTGGAAAGACAATGCTAAGTAAAAGAAGTCAGCCAAAAGACCACATATTGTATGATTTCACTTATATGAAATGAGTAGAAAAGAAAAATCTGTGGAGAAAGAAAGTAAATTTGTGGTTGCCTAGGGCTTGGTGGGCATAGGGGGACACTAGGGAGTATGGGAAGAAATTTAAGAATGATTTTTTTTTTCTGGAAGATTATAAAAATATTCTAACATTGTGGTGGAGCTTGCACAATTCTGAATATAGTAAAAAAATCATTGAATTTTACAATTTAAATGAGAGAATTGTATTGTATGTTAACAATATCTTAATAAAGCTTTTACATTAAGAACAAATTAATACATGAATAATCCTCTCATGTGGATACCAAAAATAAAAATTCTTCAGTGACACTTTTTGCCTTTATGCTCAGTTTCAGCTTAAGTAGTACAGCACACAGAACTGTTAGTTGTTTGGTCTTATTCTCCAGCTTTATCTCCTGCCACACATTTTTCGTCGTGCTCATTTTAGGCAACCAGAGTTTTTATTTTCCTCAAAATCCATTTATAGAGATTCATTTATAATAAGTGCAATGGACTATATTTGTTTTCTAAATTAGTCACTTAATAGCCACTGTAGATGGAATCTTAGATGAAAAATTATGATTTTAAAATAGACAGAAGATGATTCCTGGATGTCCTATCTAGAGTACTCTTTTGAGTTTCCTTAGCCATTTATTGTCTTTGAACTCTTAATTATGTGAATTATATTATGCTGATAATAATGCAAATGATTTTTATCTATAGAAATGCAAATAAATTGTCTCAAATAAAACAAAAAAAACTTTGGTTACAGTACATGAAGTAAAATTGAATTTAATTGGATATTTAGTTGTAAGCCTTTATTTATTAATTTTTAGAGAAAGGGTATCCTTCTGTTGCTGAGGCAGGAGTGCAGTAGCTTGTTTGTAACTGATTGCAACCTTGAATTCCTGGGCTCAAGCCTCCCAAGTTGCTAGGACTACAGAAGTGCACAAACCATGCCTGGTAATTAAAAAAATTTTTTTGCAGAGGCAGGGTCTCACTCTGTTGCCCAGACTGGTCTCGAACTCCTGCCCCTAAGCAATTCTCCCTCCACCCTTTTCATTTTGTATTTATTTGAGTTAATTTTTGTTAAATGTGTAAACTATGTATCTAGATTCATTTTTGAATGTTCAGATGTTTAATTATTCCAGTATCATTTGTTGAAAAGTTTTTCTTTTTCTAATGAATTGCCTTGAAACTTTGTCATAAATATGTTGCTCGTATTTCAATTTCTAGACTCTTATAGGTGTGAATCACCACATCCAGCCCTAGTTCCAGGAAGTTAGCCCATGCAGATTTATGAAAATTCCACCACTATCAGGACATAGAATGTTCCATCCCTTCAAAACATCTTTGTAATCAGACCATCCCGTAATGATAACACTTGGTGATCACTCACTGCTGTCACTACAGTTTGACTTTTTTTATATGTCTTAAAAATGGGACTGTATAGTTTGTAATCTTTTGAGACTGTTTTCTCTCACTCAGCATAATGCCTTGAGGTTCACCTATCTTCTATGTGTGTCAGGGTGTCTTTATACTGAGTGTAATATTCTACAGTATGGATGTACTATAGTTTCTTTATCCACTCACCCACTGAATACCATTTAAATTTTTTTCCAGTTTGGGGTCATTATGAATAGAACATTCAAATGTAGCTTTTTGTGTGAACACTAAATTTTCATTTCTTTTGTTGTGCTACCTAGGAGAGAGGTGGCTGTGTAATGGTAAGTATATTTTTGATAAGAAACTTCCAGACCATTTTCCAGAGTGGCTGTACCATCTTGCATTCCACCAACCGTGCATGAGAGTTTTATTTGCTGTGCATCCTCACCAATATAATATTGTCGATATGTATGTTAGCTATTCTAATGTGTGTGTTGTGATATCTCATTTTGTTCTTCATCTTAATGTTTTTAATGGCACTTGATGTTGAAAAGCTTTTCATGTGCTTATTTACCATTTGTGTAGCCAATTTTAGCAAAAACTGTTTAAGACTGGCTGGTTTTTAAATTTGGATTGTTTTCTTACTACTAAATATTTAGGTAGGTCTTCTTTGATTTTTTAAAAATTTCATTTATATTATATAGTTTCCAGAATATAGACCCTTTACACATTTTGATGGAGTAATAAATATTTCATTTTGGGGATATTTAAAAATTGTTCATTGCTATTATATGGGAATACTTTTGGTTTTTTATTTTTTATTTTTTATTTATTTATTTTTTTGAGTTGGAGTCTCACTCTGCTGCCCAGACTGGAGTGCAGTGGCCGCTCCCGGCCACTGCAGCCTCGAACTGCTGGGCTCCGGCGATCCTTCCGCCTCAGCCTTCCAAGTAGCTGGAACTACAGGCGTGCGCTACCACGCCTGGCTAATTTTTTTTTTTTTTTGATTTATTGTAGAGATGAGGTCTTGCCAAGTTGCCCAGGCGGGTCTCGAACCTGCGGGCTCTGGCAATTCACTCACCTCAGCCTCCCAAAGCACGGGATTACAGGCTGAGCCACCGAGCCCGGCTGAACAGGTGTCTTAATAGTAGAAACCTACAAAAGCAAAGTCCTCTTGTTAAGGTACAACTATCAAAGACAATTATAATAATGTTATCAATATGCAAATGCTTCAATTTAGGTCAAGCATGTTATAAATATGAAAGGAAAAGCCAAGAGTCTTTCAAGCAATAACTCTTGAAAGGTCCTCATTTAGGCTGAAGAATTCAAGAATGGGGATGGTGGGGGGATCACATGTCTGAAAACTGAAAATCACTGCTTCCATATCATGGAACAAATATTATCTTTTGTAAACATTTTGCTAATGGAGAGAGAGAGAGAGAAATTGGATGAAAGGTAATTCATCTGAAAGTTCAGGTTAGGAACTTCTTGAAATGAAGTGGGCTGATTTCAGGCCAACCTGAAATAGTGAGTAAATCCTGCCCCATCCTCATTGTCTCCATCATCAAGATGGACTGATGTTATACCAACCGAAAGTCTAGAAAACAAGGCTGGACTACAATACTTTCAAGAGGAGTGGTCCCAGGCAGTTCTTCAGACACAGTTGATAAAGAAACAGATTGAATACTTGGATGGGGGAGCTTAGCAACCAATTAAAGACAAATAAGTCATCACCTCATTAACTAGCTCAGCCTAATTTACGTTTTCTTTAAGGACAGACCCACACTCATCAAAATTGCCCCTTATAGTAAGGATTTAAGAAATTGGTGAGGAAAGGGCTAGACTGTTATTCCCCTTAAGGCCTCCATTTTTGCTCATATATGTTTAAAAGGATTTCTATATGTGAAAAAATAATTCAGGACATATGTGTAATGAAAAACCCACTCATTGGATATGCTTTATTTTTGAAATGGTAGAACACTCTAGCTCCCAAATAAAAATAATTAACAATGTTATTTCTCCGGTTATATATAGATGTAAAAAAAAAATCCCTGCTGGATGGTTTTGAGCCATGAGCCTGAACATGTACAGTTTTATTTATTTTCCTTTGTAAAAATAAATCATCTCATTTGAACAGCATTTCAAGAAAACAAGAAACCTTGTTTCCTCTCTGGGTTCTCCCTTCTCTGATTTATGGAAACCACCAGGCAAGTCTCTAGAGTACTTGCCGCACGTGGACAATATACACACTTCTGATTTTTCTAAGCTGTGTCAATATTAACCTGACCAAATGAAGATCAGACTGTCTCTTTTGTTCCTCACGCTCCTCGCATGGGGAGTACAATATGGCTCTTGTCAGAGGTGCTTCATCATTTTGGCTCAAGGAAACTGTCAGTACAGTTTGGGATTCGTTCTTCATGGGCAGATATCCTGATGGGTCTAATGAAGCCTTTCTGCTGACAACTCATTTGCTAAAAATACGCAACCATCACCAAGTTTAAGTGGGGAATATGGTTGTGCCCCCTTTGCTATCAACCCCACAAAAGTAATTAATTTTTTTGAAGTCTAAAAAACCTACTCATCAAAGCACACATACCTCACCACCATAGATGCATTCTTGCTCGTTTCCATTTGCTCAGTGATAAACTTTATGACATTCTTAAATTGGAATATAATAGGGTAAACACCAGTCTTGGAGCACACACGCAGAGCCAGCAGTCTGTGTGTGCCATTTGTTGCAATCTAAGCTCATTACCAGAAAGCCCCTCCTGAAAACAGATACACTCTGGGGTTTGTGGTTTTATTTTTGTTTGACAACGTCTGTGTGTGGGGAGCTCGAGGAAGTCCTTTCCAGGGAAGGACAGGCATTGTTCTGACTCTCTCAGTCACGAGAAACAGAAACTTAACTATAACTGGTTTAAGTAAGAAAGAAAGTCAGAAGGATCTGGGGAGTGTTCTCGCCAAAGCCAAGTAGAACACGAGGACAAGCTGGGAGAAGGACAGAGGTCACCAGAGGATTTCCTGACTCTCCATCCTCTTTTTCTTGGCTGTATTTTGCTCTCCTGCAGCAAACTGGCATCCCATGTGGTGGGAAACAGTGGCACCTGCAGCATTTCCTCATAGGCCTCGTGGATTTAGTCATGACCCAATCCCTTTTGGTCTTGAGTTTGAAAACCCTGGAGAAAGAACTCTGGGTTGCTCCCACTCTGGGTTGCCTAGCCCTGGGCAAAACACTGGAGTTGGATTGGAAAGACCACAAAGCGCACATATGGCACCAGTTATAACAAGGTGGATGGGTAAGAGTCTTTTCTTAGAAGAGGACCACTTGGAAGGCTGAGGAAGAAGGATTGCCAGATCCCCAGCAGGTTGAGGCTGCGGTGGCCGGGAGCGGCCACTGCACTCCAGTCTGGGCGGCAGAGTGAGACTCCGACTCAAAAATAAAAGTAAAAGAAATAAAAAAAAAAAAAAAAGAAGAGGACCACTGAGCAGATAAACCCATAACACTTTAGCTATCAAGCACAAGGGTCTGACACACACATACAGGCATACACATATATGCTCTAACATACACACATGCTCACCTATCAGATAGCTTCCCAAACTCCCTTTTTGTTTCCAGTCAACCAAGCCTAGTCATAGGAAAAAACATGATACTTGGAAAGATTATTGAGGTAATTTAGTTCACTTTCATTTTCTTGGAAGTTTATACCCCAATTACGAAGAGTATTATAAAGAGGAGTGAAAAGAAATCTATGAAAGTGTTAAGCTAATCAAATGAAAATTGTACTTAATCAATGAAAAATACATAGTACTCTCTAAACAGTCCAGGAAAAGAAAAGGCCAAGCCTCCCTAATCTTCATTCTTTCAGGTCAATGTGTGGGATGTTCTTTTGGCCCCTGAAGTCTTCCAGTGCTCCAATTTCCACCTAAATGTCAAACTTCCATTGCTATTTGCTCCAGCTATGAGGCATTAGGATGCTTTAAGTACAAATTAGAAATGATCTACAGGTCTTTCCTTCAAGACAGAGATTACTTGGGCTCACTTTGGTGGATCAAGAGTAGTAATTTGCTATTATTTGATACAGAAGTTATTTATAGAAGGACTCTAAGCAAGTTAAAAACAGAAAAGAAATCTAAATTTGTAACAGGTAAAAAGCAGTAACTTTGGAGCAGAGTTTCGGCACTGTGGACCTTTGGGGCTGGATAATTCTTTGTCATGGGGGCTGTTGTGTTGCATGTTTGGCATCACCCCTAGCCTCTACCCACAAGTTGCCAGCAGCGAACTCCTTCTCCCAGTTGTGACAATCAAATATGTCTCCAGACACTGACAAATGTCCCCTCTGGGGCAAATTTTTGTTGTTGTTAAGAACCACTGCTTTAGAGAATAATAGCAAGAGTCTTGTGAACTTTAAAAAGCATTCAAATCACACTCAACTTTTTCAGAAACATTACTGCATAAGGCAAGACACATAATTAATTCTGCCTGGTTTAAGAGGTAGGAGAACAAGAAAAATAAATTGGTAACGGGAAGCACCCACATAAATACTTTGTACTAACTGGCCAAATAGTTCCTTTTTCCAAGCTGGTAAAAACTTAAAAATTTCCATCAATTGTCTTTCTGTTTAGATTGTTATGCTTATAAATGAAACAGCATTTTGCTTCTCTTAAACAAAGAAGATAGCATGGTGGTTTCAAAGAAAGAGCCAAGATTTTACAAAACATCTACTTCCTGTTCCTCAAAATAAAATTTACCTAAGTGTTTGCCCAGAGTTGTTACTTCTTCTTCTTATTATTCTTTTGGTCTAGTAAAGTTGTATCATTTCAAAATTATGGGTAAACAGGGCATTTTTAAACACCAAATTCTATATTTAGAATTCCTGAAAATATGTGTGCATATTTTTAACTCTATGATGGTAACCTAAAATATGGTGGCTATTTAAGGGTATTGCCATATAATACAACACACCTAGGTCATTGCAACTGTTCAATTACTCTAGCATTCTTGCCCAATATTTTAGGCTACTTGGAAAAACGTATCAAAACCTACTTCTGGGACTGAATGATCTAAACCCATATGTCTACATCTCAACCCTGGCTGTACCTTAGAATAACCCAGGGAGCTGTTAAAAAATACATACATATTTATATACATACATACATACATACATACATTAAAGCTTTTACTATATTAGAGATATTACTCTATTGTGAGATTGAGTGGAGAACAGTAGTCTACACTGATATAAAGAAACATTATCTTCATTGTAACCTACTTACAAAATGAGATAATGCATAGAACACTTAGCCTGAATCCTCACACAGTCAGCCCTCAATACATGGTAGCCCCCAGTGACAGCTACAACAGCAGTCACAGTAAGTTTATCTTGCCAATTAGGGCATTAGAAATGATCGATCCTCAGGGACAGTTTAGAGATTATCTTTCTGCTTTTATGTATATCAGAAAGAGTCCTTTTCTAGCTAAGGTTCTTTTGTTGCAGCTATTGTCTAAATTGTATAAGCTATAGAATTTCTGATTACAACTGTCGGTTTTACAGAAAGAGCCTGACAAATGAAACCGATAGTGCAATGGTCCTGATTCATGGAGGAATGGGTTCTTTGTTAGGGGCTGCCTTTAGGATGTGATCTAAATCCGCGATCCTCAAACTTTAGCTGGAATCGCCTGCAGGGCTTCTAAAAATACAGACCCCTGGGCCCCACATGCAAAGTTTCTGATTCCGTGGGTCTGGGACTGTCATGTCTAGAAAGCTCTCAGATGATGCTGATATGGTTGGTCTGGAAATCACACTTTGAGAACCACACCCTGATCTAGCAGAATGTTTCGTTTCACCTTTCTGGTCTCAGATTCCTATCTGAAAAGGAGAGTCCACAGAGTGAGACTGCGACTCCAAAAAAAAAAAAAAAATTCTTGTTTCTACTTTGCTTGACGCTTTAAAACTAAAGATATACATGGTGGTGCACACCTGTAGTCCTAGTGATGCAAGAGGCTGAGATGGGAGGTCAAGCTTGCAATGAGCTATGATAATGCCACTGCACTCCAGTCTGGGCAACATAGTAAAATCCTGTCTCAAAAATAAATAAAAAATAAAACTATACAGTAAAATCCTTCTGCTGTATATTTTTATATTAACTGATATGATTTAGGAAAAGCAGTCTGTTAATTAAAAATGTGGTTATAATGGCAATTGTTAGAAAGAAATATTTCATTATAAAATAAAATAGCAATTTTATTTAAATTCCAACATAAAATTATGCATTCGTTTGTAATCTTTTCGTGTAGGACCAGGTCTTTTTAAATATTCATTGAGCATGGGCTTGTAAGAACTTCCAAACCTTGTTGCTGCATAAATCATACATATATAATTTTTAAATTCTAATGTCAACTTCATTAATGTGGTATAAAAGTTAGACGTGAAAATTTTTGAACACAAACTCTTTCTGCATTTTTACAACTCCACTCAATTTTTTATAGTTGTATTGTCCTAATTTGAGAGGATATTTTTACTGAGAACATGTTTCCTTTTATTTCATTGTCTTTCCAAAGCCTTAATCTTAGAAATAACTATCTTATTCCTAGTTCATCAATTTATTCAAAACTGTGTAATTAACTAGTACAATTGATATAAACAAGTTTTGGAGCAAACACACAGATGATACTTAAACATGAAACTCAGTTAATCCACGCACACACACTCTCTATTCATTCTAGAGAGTTTTTAGTTAACTGCAAGCATTCAGCTGTGGTTGTCGGTCAACGTGTATTACAGAGTAGAATGCAGAGTGTTGTGTAGTTTGGTATTTTGGATAAGGGAAGGTCAATTAAGAAAGCTTCTACTATCAGAGCCAAGTGAGCAGCTCCACCTCTTCACGCCTCAAAAATAAGAATTTTTGAGTCACAAGATATATTAACCCAAGCTTTTCTTCTTCTTTCTTTTTTTTTTTGAAATTGGAGTCTCACTCTGTTGCCCAGACTGGCATGCAGTGGCATGCTCACAGCCACCACAACCTCGACCTGCTGGGCTCAGGCGATCCTTCTGATTCAGCCTTCCAAGTAGCTAGAACTAAGGGTGTGCACCACTGTGCCCGGATAATTTTTTTATTTACTAGAGATAAGGTCTCACCAAGTTGCCCAGGCTGGTCTTGAACCCCTGGACACAGGCAATCCTCTCGCCTCCGCCTCCCAAAGTGCTGAGATTACAGGTATGAGCCACTGTGCCTGGCCAACCTAAGCGTTTCTGACTTTAACACAAATCACCTGGGATTCCTGCTAAAATGCAGATTATGATTCAGTGAGTCAGGATAAGGCCTGAGATTATGCATTTCTTTTTTTTTTTTTTTTTGAGTTGGAGTCTCACTCTGTCGCCCAGACTGGAGTGCAGTGGCCACTCCCTGCCACTGCAGCCTCAACCTGCTGGGCTCCGGCGATCCTGCCGCCGCAGCCTTCCACGTAGCTGGAACTACAGGCTTGCGCTACCACGCCCGGCTGATTTTGATTTATTGGAGAGATGAGGTCTTGCCAAGTTGCCCAGTCGGGTCTCGAACCCACGGGCTCAGGCAATCCACTCACCTCAGCCTCCCAAGTCGCGGGATTATAGGCTGAGCCACCGAGCCCGGCTGAGATTATGCATTTCTACAAGCTTCCCGATGATGACTGTGCTGCTGGTCTTTGTACCACATGTTGAGTAGCAAGATATTAACCAATGCTATCAGAAGCCATGCAAAAGGAGAGGGTTACAATGAAATTTAAAAACAAACAAACAAAAAAACAAAAGAGATGATCCTAACAGTGAATCTGGAAGGAAACATTGACTATTCTTAACATCTCTCTTTTGTAAAATGAGGAACCCAGGGAGTGTGAGACTTATCTAAGTAGAATGCAGGATCCTAACATCATAGGAGAAATGATTTCAAACTGAAAACATGGCAAGAGAACAGTGGCTTGCAATTACATTTTGTTAGTGACCAAAGCAAGCCTCCTTTGCTTATTGAAAAGGAGTCAGCCGGGCTCGGTGGCTCAGCCTGTAATCCCGCGCCTTGGGAGGCTGAGGTGAGTGGATTGCCTGAGCCCACAGGTTCGAGACCCACCTGGGCAACTTGGTGAGACCTCATCTCTACAATAAGTCAAAAATTAGCCGGGCGTGGTAGCGCGCGCCTGTAGTTCCGGCTACTTGGAAGGCTGAGGTGGAAGGATCGCCAGAGCCCAGCAGGTCAAGGCTGCGGTGGCCGAGAGCGGCCACTGCACTCCAGTCTGGGCAACAGAATGAG
>CAUYQG010188018.1:0-24034 GCA_963574415.1 Tarsius wallacei
TTTTTGAGTTGGAGTCTCACTCTGTCGCCCAGACTGGAGTGCAGTGGCCACTCCCGGCCCCCGCAGCCTCGACCTGCTGGGCTCCGGCGATCCTTCCGCCTCAGCCTTCCGAGTAGCCGGAACTACAGGCGCGCGCTACCATGCCCGGCTATTTTTTTTTATTTATTTATTGTAGAGATGAGGTCTCGCCTGCCCAGGCGGGTCTCGAACCCGCGGGCTCAGGCAATCCACTCACCTCAGCCTCCCAAGGCGCGGGATGACAGGCTGAGCCACCGAGCCCGGCTGCCTGTCACTTGTATCGAGGTCATCTCTTCCTTCTCTTTCGATGTCACCTGTTCTGACTTCATGATCTTCACGTGTCGTGGCTGACATTTTTGTCGGGATCTTCCTCATCTGTATTCTCAAGCCCCTTGGTAATACATATTTACTTATGTTCTGCTAGACAGAAGTGCTGGTGAGCCTAACAGATATCATGAATAGTAATTTTATTGGAAATTCCCTCAAGGTTAATTTCCCATGTGTATGTATATATGGCACTATCTAAGGCTTGCACTTGACCGTATTACGTCTCGCTTCCTATGGCAAGATTGAACTGAGATCAATGTATCTTGATCCGACAAGGCTGAGTTCATACAATTCACACAATCAAGCATAAAGTTTTCTTTGAAACTCTCCATAGGTGTGCATTAATGGGATCGTAGCTCAGTTGATCCAAGTTGTTTTGACTATAATATTCCCGTTTTTTTTTTCTTTGTTTCACTGAAGTGTCACATGGTTATTATAAGGATTAAAGGACATAATATAAAATGTAAAAGAGATTGGTATAGTTTATATTTAGTAAATACTTCAACCTCCAAATCAATTTTTGTAAATCGTAAAGTAAAATACATAATAAAGAAAACATCTAATCACTCAGTCTTATCAAATATTCATAGGAATATATTTACTCAGTAGGAAAGTGCCCAGGACAAAAGTCTTTCTCAATGACTCATCTATATTAATTTAACAGGGAAATAATGTATTTTTGTTTCACTTTAAGTGTTTTCATCGTTTTTCATGAAAGTCAACTATTTCGTGCACATTGAACTCAATCAGCAGCATATATGCAATCGTAATAATGTAAGTTACACTCATGATAACAGCCCTGCGGGTGTGCCACTCAGATCTGCTGGAGAGCGAAAGTCAGCCCACAGCCTCCACCCACTGTACCTTCAGGCTACGCGGAGGTATCCTTGTTGAGGTCAAGCTTTCTCCTGGCAGGCTCAGCCAAGGGGTGAGCAGAACAGGGAACTAGTCATGGACCATTTCTGCCTCATGAAGGGCACATGTAAGAGGGCATCTTTGCTGTGGAGTTCCCTCTGGCGTAGGCGAGTCTTCCTCAGCGCTGCCTGGACTGGGAGATCCTCCACCCTTCCTCTCCCCCCACCTCAATCATGTCCTAAGGGTCAGAAGTGGATGGAAGTCTACAAGCTCCCCCAATCCTCTCTACTTCTTGACCCCTTGATCAGTCACAGGCATCTTGCCCAACACCTTTTTTGCTTTTCTAATTCTTTCTTGGCATCTGCTTCTCAGGGGACCAGGTGGAAACATGAGTGAATTGAGATTTGTCTTTGATCTCTATTAAGAAATATTTCTTCCCTTAATAGTCAGGGCTGGGTAAAATAGCAATGAAATTAGGTACAAAAGAACATGACCTGTAGTATTAGTTTAAATGTCCAAGCCATTTAATAAACCTATAAAGAGTCACCATCTTTACTATGGAACGAGGCCTCCACTGTGTATTTTTTCCTGATGACAATGATCTTTCCACATGCTCTGACATAATAAAGATCAATTTGAAGGAAAAAAAAGGTTATTGGCCTTATCAAAGGGAGTTGCAATGATTATGGAAGTAAATTTCATAAAGTCACAGATTTCTTAAACTATCCCTTCTTATTTCAAATACTTTTAAAGTAATACAAGGTATGTAATAATTTTATATAACATAGAAAGACTGATTTTTTTTAAAGAGGTCTAAGGGACCTTCATGATGATCTCCCATTTTACGTAAGAGCAAATTAAGGTTCTGACAAACCAACTGCCCGAACCCGAATTAAAGTATCTTAACTCTTAATAGTGTGTTGTTATCAAAACAAAGTGCGGTACTTTTAATATTGCTTTTGATCAGAACACCAGCTTAAGGGGTTATACATAAAGTTTTTCTCCTTTGTCATTCACTTCTCTATCTGATCGCAGAATGCCAGAATCTATCATGGCACCAAAGGCCGAATGTTACACAAAGTAAATCCACCTGTCTTAGAATTTCAGAGAAAGGGACCTGGGTATTAAGAAAGATGTGCTAGTTATTGCAGAATGTGGGCCTCACTATAAATCCAAGGAAGAATTATTAATGGATGCAAAATGCCCTGCTTCTGCTCAAATAAGAATCCCTCCCGGGCGGTAAGCATACACCAGTGCCAAATATTATTAAATCGACTTAAGTGCTAAAATGCAATTTCCTTCCATCCCTGTGTCATTATCCTCATTCATGTGTTATATACAATTAAAACATGACTTGACTACATAATGCATTTCTTAAAAAGTTCCTGACACAAGCGTGAGATTAAGGACTTTTTGTTTGATTAATATCCACTCATGCCTTTGCATCATGTTTTCTCCGAGTGTATGCTAATGCACACAGATATCCCTTTAATCTCCCAGAGAGCTCCAAGTGTGAACTGGGTCGGGGCAGGGATGGGAGAAAATCCTGCGTGTTCAATATATGTGAATGCCAGAGGAAGTGAAAACAATCATATCGCTTTGCATGCAAATTTCATACATGAATGCAGAAAATCTCGTGGCTAAAATCTGCTTCCAATAAGGATTTTTATTAATGATGAGAAAGCATGAACTGTGGTCTCTGGAGAGGTACAGAAGAATCTTCACTGGTAATCTCAAAAAGCAAAGCCTATTAGGCAGAGGGAATCACAGAAGATAATAAATAAATAAGTAAATCGGGACTCCAGCTGGGAAGATGGAAAAGCCCAGGCCCTCCTAGAATGATAAACAGGGTAGAAAGTGTCCCTTGCGGAAAAAGGAAGGTACGAGATACAGCTGCATAGCTGGGAAAGTCATAGAGAGTGTTTGAATCATGACAAAATCAAAAGAAGAAAAGATAATAAAGGTTAGAGGTCCTAAGAGGGAGATGTATCAGATAACTGGTATGCCTTTGAACACTTAATTCAGTATAGCACCATAAAAACATCAACTGGAAGTTCTGATTGGCATTTAGTTTTTATTGTTAGAGCTGGTTCTAATCTAAGAATTGCCACATCATGATTCTAAAAGACATAGAGTACCCTTGAATACAAAAACCATTTTGTTAAAACTTTTATCTAAATATGTAACCCTCACCTCTAATTTTCACCCACATTTTCCAAAGGAATTATATTAGTTGAGCATCCAAGAGTTTCTTGACTCTTCATTGACTCACAAATAACATTATTGACACAAAGTGTGACTAGTTCTTTAAAATTAAAATTACTACTTATTTTTTTCGGTTTAGAACAACCTGCTTGCCTTAAAATTATCAAATACTGCAGCATACAAACAATAAAGCAGAAATAGCTCCAAGACTCACTTTCCAGAGGTAAACATTATTAGCATTTTGAAGAAAACCTTCCAGACATTACTCTATATTATACATATATTTAAGCAAGTGATTTTAGAAGAAAAATAGAAAAAGATATGTGCTGATTTATAAACGTTTTGTTTATAACATCTTTTTCCTCAAATAGTATTTGTCTCTTTTATGAAGAGTTACCATTTAGTGAGTGCTTACTGTGTGCAAGACACAGCAATCATACAACAGATGTAAACAGCATACTATAGATGCTATTATTGCTATTGCTACATCACGTAATCTTCATAAAGATCCTGTACACTAGTAATGCTTGTCACCACTTTATGGTAGGAGACATCTTTCTTAGTTCAAAGATGACCTTGAATGAGACATTGTTTTCAAGGTCATTCAGTTATTTTTTCATGTCTAATGCCGTCAGATGTTCTTAACATCTACTTAGTGAAGGCAGAGTATAGGTAATTATTCTGAAGGTATTTAGTTAATCCTGTATTTATGAAATTTTAGTTTGTATGGTTTGTCTCACTATCAATATTTGATTGATTTTTTTTGCATTTACATTTTTTATTTATGTAGTCAGAATAAGTCTCTCAAATATAAGTTGTGAGTTCAAAGAAAATGCAGTATTGGACGAGTGCAATGGCTCATGCCTGTATTCCCAGTACTTTGAGAGGTTGACGTGAGATGACTGCTTGAGGCTAGGAGTTTGAGACAAGCCTGGGCAAATCCTTGTCTCTACAAAAACCAAAAAAGCCAGGCATGGTGGTGTGTACCTGCAGTTCCAGCTACTCAGGACACTCAGGCAAGAGAACTGCCTGAGCCCTGGAAGTTGAAGCTGCAATGAACGATGATCAAGTCACTGCACTCCAGTCTGGGCAACAAAGTGAGACCCTGACCTCCTCCTCACCAAAAAAGAAAAGACAGTATGTGGATTTTGAGATGTACTGACAAAGCACAGTTCATACTGTCATAAGCATGCTATTGCCATCAATGAAAGGTATAGTCAGTAATGTTAACTTTTGTCAATCCCAGTTGATTATGAATTTCTCATTCACTGTTTTCACCATTTTTCTACAAGGGTTGGACTTTTTATTGATTGATAAGAATATATATTGGAGGCATTCTCATTTTCCCTGATGCATCACTACACTCGCAGCGTTTTAATAAGAACCTCAGTATGCTGACATTTACTTTATATTTTTTCAAATGTGATCAAATGCACAAAAATGTTTCAAATATTTTAGCACAAAATGTGACCCGTGATTTATTTAAAAGGCAATTAATAAAGAAAAAAGTTCCAAAAAACTAGATTAAAAAGGGACAAAGGACTTACATAGACGTTTCTCAAAAGAAGACATACAAATAGTCAAGAGGTATATGGAAGGAGTTGAACTTTATTATTCATCAGAGCAATGCAAATCAACCCCACCATGAGATATCACCCCCCAACTACACTGGTATTATAAAAAAGACAAGAGAGCAAGTGTCCATAAAGGTGAGGAGAAGACCCTGTACTCTGCCAGTGGGAATCTGAACTGGTGCAGTCATCATAACAAACATCGTGGAGATTCCCCCAAACAGGCAAGGCAGTCAAAGAAAATGGAAGCACAGTTGTTGTGGGAGGCTTCAAGACCATTTTGAAGTGGCATTGGAAATTCGAGACCATTGTGGAAGTACAATGACAATAGAGGTGTGAGTATGCAACAGAATCTAACTATAAAAATAAAACTACCTTATAATCCAATGACTGGGTATATACTCATAGACAATGGAATCAATATGCTGCAAGGATATCTACATTCCCATGTTCATTGCAGGGTTATGCATGTCAGCCAAGATCTGGGATCAATGAGATATGTCCATAAATGGATGAATGGATAAAGACAATGTGGTATGTATACACACAATGGAATACTACTCAGTCATTTTATAAAAGAAAATTCTGTCATTAGCAACATGCTGAATGAAACTGAAAGGTATTATTTTAAGTGAAACAAGCAAGGCACAGAAAGGCAAATAGTGCATGATCTCATTTACCTGTGGCATCTAAAAATGTTAAACTCATGGACACAGACGATAGAATGGTGACCACCAGGGCCAGGGGGAAGGAGAATGCAGGGAAATTTTGATCAAGGAGGACAAAGTTTCAGTTATGCAAGATAAATAATCCAAAACAATGTGACTGTACAGACGATGGTGCCAAAAATGTATACATATTTTGAGAAAGGAAAAAACTGTATATAAGATTTTAATACTCCATAAGGACTGATGACAAAAGATGAATACAAGTCACATTTGACTTCTGCAATTATAAGAGGTGCTCAGAGTGGTTCCTATCAGCGTCCAGACACTGCTGATGACAGCAGATGATTGCAGGACACTTGTACGCATCACACACAACACCTTGCATCTCAAACTCATCAAGAATGCGTGCAGTTGTCAGGTGTGTTGGAGGTTCTGTTGCACACTCATGCCTCCACTGTTGTCGTACTCACACGATGGTCTTGAATTTCAGATACCCCTTCAAAATGGCCTTGCACGCCTCCCACGACAACCATGCTTCCACTCTTTTATTTTTTGACTGTCCTGCCTGTTGCATAGTATCACAAGCATTCATTTGATGAATGCCATCTTCTAAGCGAATGTTGTACTACACATTGCTACCGTAACTCAATTCAACTTGGAAAAGTAATGCATGCATAACATCTCTTAAAATGTGTATACGTTTTTTGACATCCATGGTAAATAATTAACAATATTATATTGGATACTTGAATGTTGCCAAGAGATTAAAGTGTTCTCACTACACACACAAAAATGATAGCTAACTGAAGGGATGGATGTGCTAATTAGCTTGATTGAGATTAATATTTCACAATATATACATATATCAAATCATCAAGTTTTATACCTTACATATATTCGATTTTTAGTTGTCAACTATGCCTCAGTAAAGCTGAAAGAAAGGAAACCTATCTAGATTATCTACGAATCCTTATTTGCACTTAATTTTCAATTTAATTTCATTGTGGATAGAGAAATTCTCCATACAATTTCACTACCTTGGTGTATTCTGTGACTTGCTTTAAGAACACCAAATTTTAGTTTTGACAATTGTTCTATGTGACCTTAAAAAGAATGTTCATTCTGTAATTGTTAAGACCAGGATTTCAACCTTAATTTCTAGGAGATGAAAAAAGTCAATAAAATGTGGAAAGAAGAACCAAAGTAATATGGCTATAACCAAGATAGTGTGGTGTCTTTTCATCTAAGTAGAGAGAGACTTCCAAGGTGTAAATGGGGATGTCTTTGTCACAGGCTACTGATGTGAATATCAAGTGATTGCCATTAAATTTGTCACGATAAAATCGTTGGTAACCTTGACAGTAGAAGTTCTGAAAAAGAAGGAATAAAACATCACCTGAGCAGCTCTAATACCAAACTCAACAGAATGTCGGAGAAGAGATTTCTGTACGTTTAATTTTCTGATGCTTATATAAAGGAAGACTGGTGTTTCTAGTATTTTACTGTACTCTCCATGTGTCAGTTCTGAAATAATCCGAAAATCTTTTCCTTAGAAAATATCGCGTGTAGAATCTTGGTCTTGGGTTGCACTGAATCAAATGCATTAGACATATCAGATATGAATGGATTATCTGCATCCTCTCATGTCTTAGGGAGCATCATTCCTACAATCAATCCCTGTCCCATTGCTCTTCACTTGATTCTCTACACTGCACAGGTGGTGCATTTTTTAAAAAATTAAAACGTTAGGGCCAACCCTGTGTTGAACAAGTCTATTGGCGCCAACAGTGTGTGCTCACTTCATGATTTCTATGTCACATTTTGGTAATCCTTGCAATATTTATAACTTTTTCACTATTATTATATCTGCTAGGGTGACCTAGGGTCAGTGGTCTTTGATACTCCTCTTGCCATTATTTTGGAGTGCCACAAACCATGTCCACATAAGACCATGGACTTAATCAGTAACTGCCATGTGTGTTCTGACTGTTCCACAGACCGGCCGTTGCCCCATCTCATCTCGTCCTCTCCTCAACAGGACTTTTTATTTTCTGAGACACAGTGTTGAAAGGAGGCCAATTAATAGCCCTCTTCTGGCTGCTAAGTGTCAGGTAAAAGGAAGCATTCTACTTCTCTTCCTTTAAATCAAGAGCTAGAGAATGATTAAGGCAGAAATCCAGGCCTCTGTGTCAAACAGCCAAATTGTGAATTCAAAGAAAACAAAAAGTTTCTGCAGGACATTAAAATGCTACACCGTGAACCCACAAATGATAAGAAAAATAGCCTTATTGCTGATATGGGGAAAGTTTTAGTGACATGGGTAGATCAAATCATCCACAACATTTCCTTAAGCCAAAGTCTAATCCGGAGCAAGGCCCCAACTCTCTTCAATTCTGTGAGGGCTGGGGCAGGTGAGGAAGCTGCAGAAGAAAAGCCGGGAGCCAGCAAAGATTGGTTCATGAGATTCAAGGAAAGAAGCTGTCTCCAGAATATAGACGTTCAAGGTGAAGCAGCGAGTGCTGATGGAGAAGCTGCATCAAGTTATCCAGAAGATCTAGCTCAGACCATTGATGAAGATGACTTCCCGTAAGTGCAGATTTCCAAGGTAGACTAACCAGATGGAAGAAGAGGCCATCTATGACTTTCATAACTAGAGAGAAGAAGTCAGTGCCTGGCTGCAAAACTGCACAGGACAGGCTGACTCTCTTGTTAGGGGCTGATGCAGTTGGTGACTTTATTATTTATATTTTATTCTTTTTAACACCATGGCCAAGTGAGATTTATTCTTGAAATGCAAAGACAATTCAATATATGAAGATCAACTAGTATAATACATGACAGTATAAAATGACTGAAACACCATAAGAATCTCAACTGGCACACAACAAAGCATTTGGCAAGTTATTATAGCCTATTCATGATACGAATACACAAGCTAGGAGTCAAAGGCAACTACAGAATAAAATAGACAATATATCAAAGCCCGACAGTAACATCAGAATAATTATGACATACATAAAAAGGATCCTAAGATCAGGGACTAGACAATATGTCTGCTTTTACCACTTTCATTCGACGCAGCTTTGGAAGTCCTCGCCATATGATGGCACGTCGTTGTCCCATGGAATTTAGCATTAATTCGCCAAATATGGTTAACAGAAAATAGAACAGAACAGTCTTATCCACTGTAACAAATTCTCCATTCTGCAAGAAGCAAAAACTAATGTTTGGGTGAATGTTCATGGTTCATAAATTAATCTACCATCTTTGTCTAAAAATGCATTCATTTTCGGCAGCTGGTAACTTTAAGTTGAAGCTCATGTCCATTGACCATTCCAAACATCCTAGAATCCTTAAGAAATATGCTAAATCTACTCTCCTTGTGCTCTTTAAATGGAAGAACAAAGCCTGGATGACAACGAGTCTGTTTACAGCTCAGTTTACTGAATATGGTAAGCCTACTGTTGAGAACTGTTGCTCAGAAAAGAAGATTAAAAAATAGTACCAGCCAAAAGCGCAGTGGATCATGCCTTTAATCCCAGCACTTTGGGAGGCTGAGGCGAGAGGACTGCTTGAGCCCAGGGGAGCGAGACCAGCCTGGGCAACATGGCGAGACCTCATCTCCACATAAATCATAATAATTAGTCGGGTATGGTAGCATATGCCTGTAGTTCAGCTACTTGAATGACTGAAGTGGAAGGATTGCTTGAACCCAGCAGGTCGAGGCTGTTGTGGCCATGAGCGTGCCACTGCACTCCAGCCTGGGCGAAAAAGAATGAGACTCCGATTCAAAAAAAAAAATACCACCGCTCATTGACAATGCACCTGGTCACGCAAGATGTCTGATGGAGAATTATGGGGAAACGAATGTTGTTTTTATGCCTGAGAACACAACATCCATGCTTCAGACCATGGATCAAGGAATAATTCCAATTTTCAAGTCTTACTAGTTAAGAAACACATTTTCTAAGACTACAGCTGCCAAAGTGATTTCTCTAATAGATCTGAGCAAAGAAAATTTCCAAAAACTGGAAGCCTTCTGGAAAGATTCCACCATTCTATAATATATGTCATCCAGAAAAATGAGTGAGTCACGGGAGGAGGTCAAATACTAATATTAACAGGAATTTCAAAGAAGTTGATTTCAACCCCCTCATGGAATCAAGACCTCTATGGGAGTCAAGACAAGAGTTAACTGAAGATGTGGCGAAAATAGCAAAAGAATGGAATTAGAAGTGAAGCCTGGAGATGTGACTGGATTACCCAGGACGAAACTGAAATGGATGATCAGTTGCTTATTATGACTGAGCAAAGAAAGTGGTTTCTCAAGATGGAATCTACTCCGGGTGAAAATTCTGCGAATTGTTGAAGAGACAGCAAAAGGATTTAGAATAATATGTGAACTTAGCTGATAAAGCAGCGACAGTGTTTGAAAGGATTGCGTCCAATTTTGCCATAAGTTGTACTGTGGATAAAATGCTATCAAATAGCATCGCATGCTACAGAGAAATCTTCCATAAAAGAAAGGCAGTCAGTGCAGCAAACTTCATTGTTTTCAAATTTTAAGAAACAGCCACCCAATGTACAGCAACCACCATACTGATCAGTCAACATTTTGTCAAACCCTTCACTAGCAAAATCAGTATCACTCACTGAAGACTCACATGCTTGTTAGTATTTTTTAACAATGAAGTCTTTTTAAATTAAGGTATGTACATTTTTTTTAGAAACAATACTATTTCATATTTAATAAAATACAGTATATTTTAAACCTAACTTCTATAAGTACCAGGAAACAGAAACTTTTATTAATTATTGCAATATTTGCTTTATTTCAGTGGTCTGTAACCAAACCCACCATATTTCCAAGGTATCTACAACAGTAATCTAAAAGAGCTTACATACCAACTCAGGTCTTTTGTTAAAATAAAATAACTTCTCCTCAAACTTTAACAAAACACATCAGAGAGGAGGAATGTTTTCCTCTTTGCTATTTAGTCACTTGTTATGCTATTAGT
Organism: Tarsius wallacei; assembly: GCA_963574415.1. Taxonomy (NCBI): domain Eukaryota; kingdom Metazoa; phylum Chordata; class Mammalia; order Primates; family Tarsiidae; genus Tarsius; species Tarsius wallacei. The sequence continues at coordinate 10,663 of CAUYQG010188018.1, forward strand.
GAGAATCTTCTTAAAGTAGTCCATTTCATGGGGTCAAGTATTTTTTCTGTCAATCTGTGTCATTTGAAATTATATTTTGTATTGATAAGACATTGTGCTACTAATCTCCTAATGCTAAAAAAAAAAAAGCCCTCCTATATTAAGCTTTGTTATCTGTAAAATGGGGATAACAACTAAATCTGTCTCCATGGGATCATTATAAAGATTAAGTGAGTTAATTGACTACTAGAGAAATGCCTTGTGGAAAATGTGTTCAATATCTGTTAGTTATTATCACCCTGTATATGTATTGAAACCTCAACAATTCAGGAATAGTTCAGTTAATCCAGGGAATAATCTTCTTAGTAGGTACTATCATTATCTACATTTTGCACATTTTACATAAATCATACATTGACAGACCTAGGCTTAGAATTAGAAACCACACATAGAGCTATTAAATGATATATAATCCTTCTTTTATCACATTTCTCTTGGTCGTCAATGTCCATTCATACGGCATCTCAAATTATTTATAATTTCTAACTCAAGAGGAATGATATCCTATAGAATAGGTCAGAAAGTTATTAAAAGATTGTGAACAAATAAAAATATTAGAGAGATGACTTTACATGAAGATGAAGAAAATCATAATAAGTTCATCAGTTAAAAAGTATTTACAATCACTAATGTGAATTTTTTGTGGAATACTTGAACGGAAGTCGGGTTTAAGGAATATGAGAAAAAAATTATGTCCAGTGGGTGAAAAAATGGGTGTGTGGTGCACTTTCATAACTGCTTACAGAATGCTTATTCTGGGTTAGGAACAAGTTTGAGAAGTTTATGAAGAACACAGAGAGGAACAATTCTATTCTTATCAAAATTAACAGATTTATAGAGGATTTAGACACACATGTATGGGAAAATACATGCAATTTTCTTGTCTTTTTATAAATAAAGGTTTCCAATGATCTTTATTTGTTAAGTCTATTTCCACACACACAAAATATCAAGTCTGAATATTTGAATATGTTGAGTATTAGACCAGAATGCAGATGCATAAAAGCCTTTATTTCAGTCTCGACTATTTCAAATACCAAAATGACTGAGAAATAACTTAATCCTATTGTTTCCCATTCTGCATAGTCTTTATAGATTCAGAATTCTAAGTTGTTTCTATTAATATGCTTTATTTATTTAGAAGACAGTTTAGTCCTTCCTAACTTTGATTCCAAGTCAGGGTTGCAAAATTCTGAATTTTTCCCATTATTTTATTGATTTCTCAAAGTTTGTTTTGAGAAAAGGTTAAGAAAAAGTACTCATTGTGCAGCATATTTTACTCAGAGTGCAGAGTACATTTGCATGCATTAAGTGTTCAACTATGCAATTAAATATTCTAACATAGTAATTACTTGTTCTAATTATGATACATAATTAATATAAGTGAATATAATTATGTAGTTACATGAAACATCCAAGTTCTAATAAAAAATCTTACATTATTATTGAAGATAAAATGAGGAATTAAATAGTAATGTGAATCAAATTCAGAGAAATATGGTACTCATAGTGTACTTTGTACTTCTCTTATTTATTTATTTATTTACTAGAAAGCAGAATTTATTGAAAGGACAGAAAAACGACCACAGTAGGAGAGGACACGAGGGGGTTGCCCAATTCTCTTCTTTATTAATTAGTAGTTGTTTATTTAGAATAGTTAAGTTAATTCTTGCTGTTGTTTTTAAGAGCTACGAATAAAAGAAAATTAAAGAAAGGTCAAAATATTGAATTAAGTAATTTATCAATTAGGTGACTATCTGATCACCTAGAATAATTAGTTCTCTAAAGATTAGAAATTTCCTAATGTCAACAATGCTAACAGAAGTTGTTGCAAAATTGATTTCAAAAGGAAAAACCTAGGTAAACCATTAAAAAACTAATTATCTTTGATAGATGTTTATATAGATCTAAATGATTTCTCCATATCTAAAGAGTAGGTCAAGTAATTTATCTGGAAGTCTTTTTGATGACATGTTTTGTGCTTGCCTTTAGATCTTCTATGTGTAATATGTTGTGATATGTTTAATATTCATGATAGAAAATTGGTAAAACCTGCTTTAGATTCTCATTGAAATAAAATTATAAAAAACTATTATACATAGCAAATCACAAAATAATTACCAATTAATATAATATACCCATTCATATTAATATTCATGTTTCATAATTGAGTAATTCAATAAATTAACCCACAAATGAATGCAACTCTATCAAAATAGCCTTTTGGCCATATACATGCTCTAACCCCTATGTTAACATAAACCTAGAATTGTATCTTAAGGAACAAGTACAGTTGAAGTGATGCCCTTATAATAAATTGTCCTGAATGGTCTGTTCAATGTTTTTAAGAAGATATCACACATGTTCTCTCTCAAGCGAACCTTGAACAATTATCATAATACTATAAGAAAATAATTGGCAGTAACGGGAAACTGCCAGGAAGGGGGCAGGGAAGGAGGATTGGCAGTAGTGGGAGTCTGCCTGGGGAAGGTAGGGGGCACACCTCATTAACAAGGGTACCTGCATAATGAACGTTTGTATACTTATCCTGAATTGTACCCCACATCTTGAAAACAAAAACAAGAAATAGGTTAACTTATTAAAAACAAGAAGTAAAGCAACTCATATAAGAAAAAAAAAAGATATCAACCCCAATTCCTGGAAGTTATACAATACAACTCTCTCCTTCATGTCCAAATGTTGACACAACAAGCCCTTGTCAGAAAGGCATCACCTTTTGATAAATTACACTGAGCCTATCTGAATACTTCCTGGGAATCTCCCAAAGGGGATGTGGTCACAGTGTTTTCTAGGCCGCCCACATTTAATAAAGTCTCAAAAAGTAGCCTAGGTAACCCATATCAGGTTAACGTGTCATCGAGTTTGCCTTTGCTGAACTGTACTTTTGTTTTATGGCTGTGATATTGACCTTCATTTAGAGGTTATAAAGACCCTGTATCTAAACCTGGCAGTACCGGGAAAAAGTCTATAAAAAAATTGTCCATGTGAGGTTGCAGAGTCAGACAACACACACACCGTGTGGGTACTGCGCTGGGTTTCGGTGCCCGAGAAAGTGGAGGCGATGGTTGTTCACACTGAAGTACCCTTGACCCTTGGCCAACGTGGGGGATGAGCACAGATCCCTGCACAGTTGACAGTTCCCACGGAAGTCTTGACTCCCTAAAAGCTTAACTATCATAGCCTAGTATTGACTGGAAGCCTTACCCATAACACAACCGTTGGCCAACACATATTTTGTATATTGCGTGCATTAAACGCTGTATTCTTAAAGCCAGTGTGAGGAAAGAAAACGTTATTAAGAAAATCATAGGGAAGAGGAAACATATTTCGTGTTCCTCCAGTAAGTGGGTCATCGTAAAGGTCTTCACCCTTGTCTTCACATGGGGCAGGCTGAGGGGCAAAGGAAGAGGAGGAGGAGGGGGAGGAAAAGGGGGAGGGCGGGGGAGGCTTGGTTGGGCTGCCTCAGGGTGGCAGAGGTGAACGAAATCCACGTCAGTGCACCTGTATAGGTCAAACACGTGTTGTTCAAGCATCAACTGTTGTTTGGGGTTTGGCAAATACTGTGGATAGAAAGTCTTCTGGACTCTTGAGAAAATGTCTAGGTAGAATGCTGAGTTCCGCCTCCAGTGAGCGGGGCCTGAGGTGGAGGGAGGGAATGGGAAAGAAAACAAGACACAGCAGGATTGGGAGGTCTCTCTCCTAAATGGGGGAGAGCAATTTTATTTTCACAGTATGCTCCTTATATAGAGCCAAACTACACTCATAACAAGAAATGTTTGAATGTTCTAAGTATTTTTAGCATAACACCTGTGTTGACTGATACTGAATAATATTATTGTTAAAATAGGCAACATCCAGACTGGGCAGACATGAGGTCCCGCGGTACTGCTTTTATCAAGTCAACTCTCTAAGGGTAAGCAGAGAGAAGGGAGTACTGGCCAGGCTTCTTTGAACACAGGTCAGGGACACAAGGACCTTGTCAGCTGATGCCCTTGTCTCCTTCAGTAGAAGCAGCTGTGAACCCAGTGGGATTCTTGCTTGTTAGGAGCCTGCTATATAAGCAAGGGAATACACCCTGTGCCAGCACGGTGCCAAGAAATCCCGATGCATGTTGAACGCCCAAGTCTGCCAATCTTCCTGCTGCCTTTCCATCTGCATAACTAGCAAGTTTGCTCTAAGTTCTTTAGAAATGTAGGTGTCCTTTTTTATATTTTCTGCCTAATACAGCACTGAATTGTCCCTGCATTGCGTGTTCTCGCCCGCATTGGTGATCTTGTTTTTAGTTAATATTGGGATTTAGAATGGATTCATAGAAGGCTAACGGGAGTCTGTGTGGCCCCTTTCTTTCTTTCTTTTTGCCATTTCTTTTTAAACATTAATTAATTTTTTATATTATTTTAAAGATGTGGTGTTACAATTCAGGATTAGGTATACCAGTGGTTGTTGTACAGGTAGAGTTTGGGCCTCCCTTTGGTCCCCACTTTGCTTGGTTTGAGATCAGGGACCCTTACTGATGTTGTGTGCCCCCCAGCAGTTTTCGGCTACCGTCAACCCTTTCTTATAGTATTATGATAAATGTTCAGGGTTCGCTTATGTGTGAGAACATGTGGTACTCGGTTCTTTGTTTCTGTGATAGATCACTGAGTGTGATAGACTCTAAATCCATCCATGTTGCTGCAGAATCCACGATTTTGTTCTTCTTTATGGCTGTGTAATATTCCATCCTGTATACGCACCACATTTTTTTAATCCAGTCCAGTTTCCATGGGCAGCACGGTTGGTTCCATGTTTTTCCTATTGTAAATAGTACTGCAGTAAACATGCGGGAGTAGGTATCTTTTCTGTAGAGCGAATTAAGTTCCTTGGGGTATATTCCCAGAAGGGGGATTTCTGGGTCGTATGAAAGGTCAATTTCTAGTCCTTTTAGGAATCGCCACTCTGTTTTTCATAGAGGTTGAACTGGTTTGCATTCCCTCCAGCAGCGTAGAAGCATTCTGTGTGGTACTGTCCAATGTGTCAGTGGTTTACATTGCTATAGTTTGGATGTTTGTCTCTCCAATCCTTAAGCTGAAATTTGATCTCAGTGTTGGAGATGGGGGCCCAACTGGCAGTGTGTGGGGGACTTTTGCTAATTTTGTGGTTTTAAACATAAAGGCCGGAAGTTGGATAATGTAATTCACATATCATTTACTTAATCTTCAGGAATGACCAATAGGGTGAAATGTATTGAACTTAGAAGAGTAAATATACCAATCTCCTCATGCCCATGAAAGAATCTTGGCTTGTCTTATGCAAAATGCGTAATTGTGTCATTCAGAAAGAATAAATCTCCAACGATCACAAAATAAAAGTTTAAATGTATTCTTAGCCACCAGGCCAGGCATGTCTAAGCACTCTGCCTATGAGTGCAGGACATGACATGAAGATGTGAACTTGACATGGCATCTGAACATGAAAAGATCAGCACAGGTTCTGTTTTGATCATTTACATGTTTTTTCAGTCGCTGGTAAGGTTGAATTGTGACCTGATGCAGGACATGGAGTCTGCGCCGTCTGCATCTAGGCGGCCTGGGCTGACCACCCACAGTGCTTGGCCATTTGGCACCATTACTTTGTATGCCTAAATACTTCAAGTAAAGCAGGTTCTCCCCCTTGATTTTAGGATGATTCCAATTTCTATTTCACATGTTTTAGTGCAAGTCCACCTGCAGAGGTATGCTGACTTTCTTTTCTGTACACAGGGATTTGGTTTTCGCCTTTTTGTAATTATTCATTCAATAACGAGGCACAAACACACATGTGCATTGTCTTCTGTCAACTAGTTTATCTTTAACCCATAATTCATAATTTGTTCAGGCTTCTGTGATAAAGACTCATTGAAATCATGGTAATTATGCATTTATCTTCATAAAATAGCTGCTGCCATCTATTAGTTCTTAAGAGAGCAGATTTAGGTTTTGCACAGAAGATAAATTCCATGACTTGCTAGAGAATGCTCGTGGCTTATTTGTAAATGTTTTCACTTTTGTCCCTTGCTGCTGCTTTTAAAGTTTAACTATGCAGAATAATTCTTGCCTGCAAATAGATTCTACTCTTAGAAGATATTCTTGCCTTTCAAAATGTACATACATTCTCAAATAGAGGCAAACCCTGAACACAACACCACATTCCCATTCTATTTTTAGTCCCATCATTCAGCCTTTTCTTAAATTCCAAGACGAAACATGTGGGTTGACGCAGAAATAATCCATCATAGAAAATGAAGAAGTATGCAAAAGGTACCAAAGCAAAGAACCATCATCAATATAAGATTGAAGATTAGGGTTTCCGTATATACAAGGAGGAGTCAAGAACACAACTTGTGCAAATGTTTTCTCTCAATTTCTCATGGTTGTGAGAAAATAAAGAATGCCACTTTTGCACTGGGCTATTTCTCTAGGACTTTTACAGGTCTTTTATGACATTCATAATTAGGCTATTAAAAAGAGTAAGACATTTTCTCCTGACCTTTCTATAGTAAATAAGGAGAAATGAAGTATTTCTGTTGTCTATGTCAATCCTTGTCCCTATGAAACTCCTAGAATCTTTATCAGATCCTTCTCTAGACTTGCAAGCTAACCACGATTGTGGGACATAAATGTATTTAGTATTTCAATGTCCAAAATCGAAGATGGCTGTTTAGGCTGATATATATGCTCGGGCTGCTACAACAAAAATGCCATAGCCTATGACTTGAACATGTCTTTTTTCACAGAGAGGATGGGACATCCAAGATCAGGGCAGCCAGTTAACTGTTCTCCTGAGAGGGCCAGCTTCCTGGTTGGGACACGGCCTTTTTCTCACCGTGTCCTCCGGTAGTAAAGGGGCAAGGGCCATTTGGGGTCTCTTTTATGAGGTGTGGGAGTCTCCTTCATGAGGGCTTCACCCTCTTGAACCAATTAGCTCCCAAAGGCCCCATCTCCTAATGTAATCATCACCATGGGGAATAGGATGTCTCCTTCCCCAGCTCATAAATGGGGAAGGAGACAGTTTTAGTTCATAACATTATAACTTTTCAGCTCTTAATACAGAAACACTTTTTTTGTTTGATAAAGTGTTTTGCTTATTTTTGAAGCCAATTAAGAGACAGGTTAAAATTTGTTTCAGTCTGATGGTACTAATAGACAAATCATTTCTATCATTTCTATTGGGCTTATCTTATGCAAAATGCATAATTATGTCATTCAGAAAGAATAAATACTCAACAATCACAAAAAAATTAAAAATGTATACTTAACCACTAGCCCAGGCAGGGCTAAGCAATCTGCCTCTAGTGCAGGACACGACGTGAATGTGTGAACTTGACATGGCATCTGGACTAGACGAGATCAGCACGGTTTCTGCTTTTATCATTTACATTTTACAGAAGACTCTGAGGGAGAAGGAGGGGGAGTCACTTCTTCAGTCCCTGGTCAGGGAAAATTTTCAAATTTCTTTTCTTGAATTTTCTCTTTTATAAACTTAACAAGTTTTCTCTTTTAAAACTTGAATAGAGAAATGTATATATCTGAAGGTTAATCACGTATCAGCTACTTTCTATTCTAGAGAGGAGACCACACACATAGTAGTTGTGGCGTTTTTCATATGAATATTTTCTTAAAATTTTGATTCTGTAAGAAAATACGCATTAAAACTTAATTAGTTTTGATAGCACTTATTATTTTTTGATGAGGGCTAAAAAATAAATTGTTGCCCCAATATTTTTTAGACTGAGTGCTGGAGATCTAGTCTAAAAACTCTAAGGCTGATAGAAACGTCATAACAAAAACATGCCATGGAATGAAAAATTAACAAAGGAGTGAAGAATAAAAGGCAATGCCAGGTGTTTTACAACCATGGAGATAGGACTATTTCTCTCTTAGAACGCTGACCAAATGCGTCTCACTTTTAGTTTCTATTCATGTGATAACCTGATCTAAAAAGGTGTGTCTTATGTGATATGTTCTGTTCTAAGAATTTTCACTTTTTATCAGAGTCAGTGCTCACACCAAGCTATGATGTAAGTACTATCATTCCACGTATCGTACAAATGAGAAAACTGAAGCAGGGTGTGATGAAGGAATGTGCTATAGACACACACAGTGTCCTGATTGGCCTCCTTCTGAGAGGCCCGGGTCAACCTCCCTCTGAGAGGCCCTCCACTCTTGGAGATGGCCCCACCATTCGCCCTAGAACGCAGGGCTCTGCCCTGGGACACTGCAGGCAGCTGGGCCACAGCTGCAGGCCCTGGGTGGGTGACCTCTACATGGCAATGTGGGCGCGGGGTCTAACGTCCTGAGGGAATGGAATTTCTGTCCTGTGAAATGGAGCCCATGATCCATCCAGAAGTGCAGGGAAGTTAACTCCAGTGGGGATACACTTTGACCTAGAAGAAAAGGAGACAGAACAGAATCAGGCAGTCAAATTCCCCTTCCGTCTTCTCCCTAGTAGGTGGTTTCAAGATTCAGGTTGTGTGAAGGAGATTCATTGTGGAGAGGAGCTGTCCATTGAGAAACTGACTGTGTCTCGTTCTGGGCCTTTGTGAACGACTGAACGAGTGAAGTGACATCTTTTTTTTTAAATTTATAAGGTGTGGGGTACAATGCAGGATTAAGGGGTGACATCTTATTCTCCTTTGTCCCACTCATCTTGTCTTCCCTTGTTCTTTTCCTGGGTCTCTCTGCTCTGGGTATAAACACCCAAATAACACATCCTCACTTTCATGTGACCTTAATTTCTGCTGAGTGGTAAACTCAGATGTCTCCTATGGTCAATTTACCTGACTGAGCCAGGATAGGAGCCCAGATGTTTGACATATAATCTATGCTACTCTCTACTGATGCTATTATGAAATCATAATGCTTTGCCACAAATATGAACATAAACTACTTGAACTGAATCTTCATGCTCGTTTTAACAATCGGAGTGTTTTCACTATGCAGAACAGAAACCTGGAGAAGACATCATGGCTCTATTTATGCCCAAGCTTTCCTCCACTGATGCATTTTCCCATCATTTTTTGTCCTCCCACGGTGTGTGAGCCTTTTCTTTGGGTAAGAGCCCCTCATGGCTTCAATATAACTATGGCAGCTTCAGAGCACAAATAAACATGAGAGTGCACGGAGGCAAAATTAAACTTATCTACAGTCTTAAAACTGAATAATCCATTTCATAGAAGACTTCTTACCAGACTTCTAACATGTTATTGGCCAGAATTTGCCCCTGCCCCTATACCTGAGAGAGAGATGGGAGATTTTCACACCTCTTGATACACCCCTGGGGGTGGAGATTAGGAACCCTGCTAAGTCCTGACTGTGTAGAGGAGTGCAGAAACATAAATAAAACTTCTCAAAAGGATGTCATCTTAAGAAAGGAAGTTATGTATAGCAGAGTAGGAAAACAGACTCCTGAAGTCCCTACACATTTGTAAACCACCAAACCAGGCCTGCATTGCTCACCAAACAATTATGTCATGTGTTGGAATAAATTTCTGAGCATTGAACCATCATAATCACTGTTACTCACAGCCCTAATCAACACACAATTGATAAGATGGTGTAAGAAATCTATAAATGTCTATATACATGTTATGTTAGTTTACCTGAAGGTCACAACAATTTCATAAACTTTTATGAAGCAAAGTGCAGTACCTAGCAATCTTAAATGATTACCAGAATGGAAATGCTTCAAAATGTAGAATATCTGTTATCCTCTATGAATAAGAACTTTTCACTGTTATAAAATTGGAAATTTTCAGTTTTAATAACCACTGAAATGGATATTAATTAAGATTTCCTCTGGAGTAATACAGCCCTCAAATACACTGAACCATTTCAATATGCATATTTATGACTAATTTAAATGTAATTTGCTTTTCTTTGTCTCCTATTTTTGATAATTTACATCTCACATTAATTTATCAAGCCTTTTTTCATGTGTAAAACCTTTCTCTGTAAAAAATCTCCTCCCTCAAATTACTGAATAAACAAAACTTATTTCCTGCACTTCTCTTTGATATAAGAAATTTTTACACTGAAGACTGCCAAAAACAAATTCTCACCATATCTAATAAAATTGTAAACAGCAGCGTTTTGTCATTTTAATTTTATTATTACTCTTTTTTATAATGGTGACATAAACGTGAGTCAGCAAGCTGGGTACAAAAAACTTAAATTTTGTTACTTGTATCCTTCCAAAGTAAATTCTATATTTGGACAGTAATATCAAACATCACATTTTAAATGTTATGACTAATATTTTTGTACTTAATAGTAACATTTTTAGTGAGTATACTAAACATCACTGCTAAATGTTTTTTCTTTGCTTAAAAGAAGCATTTTTCAGATGTATGTAAGGAATTATGTGTCACTGTGCATTCACCATTCTGATGTGTAGCTGTGATCAAATGCATGCTATTACTATCAGAAGGAATTGTGAAAAAAATGAAGAAATAGTTAATAATTTATATTAGCTTATTAGCTGTAATAAATTAATGGGAAGGGGGAAGCTCATATATACATGTATTTCAAGACTTCTAAGGGCTAAGTCGTCTTGGTACATACTCCCTAAGGCCCAAGAGTCACAACAGTTGCAAATAGTGTTAACTGTTTAATAAGTAAAGAGAAACATACAAGCTTTTTTTAAAAAAAAAGCTCATCACAAGTCTTCAGTGAAAAATCAAATACAAACATACATCTCATTACCTTTCATCAATAAGAAAATGCGTTTCCTAGAAGTTTTTCAATAAAATATTAAACAGTGGGTAATATAATATGACACGCTAGAGTCCATGAATGACCATTCTGACAAGTATATCTTTAAAATCTGTTTTAATACATAAAAATGTAATTTTGAGTTGCAACAAATCAAAAATTCTACCGGGAAATAACCAAATAAAAGTAGAAAACTTTGTGTGGTAAGGTAATCAAAGCAAGCTTTCACTTTGAAGATATATTTCACAACATAATGAATTTGACTCCAATTATAATGGTCACAGGATAAAAGATGAAGGAAAAAAACTATGATGCCCACCCAATATAAAAAGTATAATATCAGAATGTTCATGAACTAAGATCCTGTGATATCCTCAGCACAAGGTTGAACAAGAAATAAACTCGCAAAGTGGAACTAAGTAGTAAATAAAACTTCCAGATTTGACCTAGACATTGTGTAAATATAGAAAAGAAAAAATAAACTTATTTTGAAAATGACAGTCCACAAGTCAGCGGTTATGTGAAGTCCTGACATAAATTTAAAATATTTCTATGGTTTCAAAACACATGGATAATTTCTTTTAAGGTAGTTTTTAGTTGACACAATTTTGTGCAAACATGAGAAGACTATGAAATCTATTTCAGGAGGAAAACAACTTCACATTGATCTTAAGTCATTATTAAAGATAGAGTTTCAAGAGACTTATGGCCAAAATTCATACAACACCTGATCAAACAAGCAACCATGAAAATGTGTTTGCAGAAAGAACAAACATTAGAAACAGACATGAAAAGTTCAGATATAAATGAGACAAAATAATAATTAGATGTATTTAATAGAATTTAAGAAGTATACAAGAAGATTGAAAATACAGTGTCACCAGGAAAATATATAATTTTCTAAACATGTAACTTTTCTTTTGAAAGATCCAAATAGACCTTTTATATGTACATAGAAAAATATAACAACCATATTAAAGACCTAGTGAATTAAACAAACAGCATATTAGAAGTAACTGAATAAATATAATGAAAAGAGCTGAATAAATAAAAATATTGAAAGAGTGGTTAAACAACACATAGATTAGGGGAAGTTGGTATAACATATATCTGCTCAGAGTTTTCAAAGGACCTAGAGAATGAGAACTAAAAAATGTTCGTGGCCCGGCTTGGTGGCTCAGCCTGTCATCCCAGCACTTTGGGAGGCCGAGGTGAGTGGATTGCCTGAGCCCGCGGGTTTGAGACCAGCCCAAGCACCTTGGCGAGACCTCATCTCTACAATAAATAAATTTTAAAAAATTAGCTAGGTGTGGTAGTGCACACCTATAGTTCCGGCTACTCGGAAGGGTAAGGCAGTATGATCGCTGGGGAGCCCAGCAGGTCAACGCTGGTGTGGTTGTGAGCCTACCACTGCACTCCAACCTGGGCGACGAAATGAAACTCCAACTCAAAAGCAAAAAAAAGTTTTTGGAAAAGACCTTTAAAACTTTTCAAAATTGTTTAAAAAATGAACTACCAATTCCAGATTTAGAAAATCTCTCAAGATGGATTAAAAAAATAAACCTGTAACCTCAATGCATCTTGAAAACCAGACTCAAAGGAGCACCCTTTTAAAGAAAAGCTGGGTAGATAGGTGGGACGCGGGAGGTAGACTGAACACAGTGAGGTCTGGTAACTAGACTGACCCAATTCAGTAAACTTCACAAATCTTGCCTTTGCATCCTGTAGCTGGACAAATCTGGGATGGTTCTGCGTACTTTCCATCATGCCCGTATTTCAGGGAATGTTCCACATTTCTTAAATACCTGCTTATTATGAAAGTCAGATATTGCATTGTCATTGATTACAAATAAACAAATATACCTGCTATCAATCAGATGCACTCATGCAGGACTTTTGTTTAGAAGAAAGAATGCATGAAAAAAAAAACTGTGTGAATTTAATTTTTGCTTGGAGGATGGTGGAGGCTTCTTCTGACTTTTAGAGGCTGCAATAGATGACTTCCTGGACTTGGTGCCTGAAATCAACTGCTCAAGTTGTCATGATGTTTCTCCATGATAGTCTGGCGAAATTCTTAGATTCTTCTCCTCTAATCCAGATTCCAGTACAATTGGAGAGTGTGAATCCACACACATCATTTAATAAATGCAACTGATGGCTCAACATTCTGGAGCAGTTTTCGACGTTTGCTTTTAAGGACACTGTTTATTGCAGAAATGGACTCATTGTAGTTTCAGTTTTCAAATTCTCAAGGTGTGGGGATCACAGATATGTTAGCTGGTTCAATGTACTGCAGAGCATCAGGTATTCAGCTAATATTAGAATGTGAATAGAGCTGCAACAAACATACATGTGCAGGTATCATTTTTATAAAATGATTTGAGTTCCTCGGGTATATTCCCAATAGGGGAATTGCTGGGTCAAATGGAAGGTCAATTTCTAGTTCTTTCAGAAACCGCCACACTGTCTTCCAAAGAGATTGCACTAGTTTGCATTCCCACCAGCAGTGTAGAAGCGTTCCTTTTTCTCCGCACCCTCGCCAGCATCTGTTGTTTGTTTTATTAATGATGGCCATTCTTACT